>CM061546.1:186878764-187036264 GCA_030864215.1 Capsicum pubescens
ATAGTCCATTTAACCTAAATGGTTTGTCTTTGGATAAACCTTTCAAGTATCGTTGGTATGAAAATACCACGAATAAATGGTCTTGGTTAATAAATAGTAATTGGATTGGTTTAGACATAGTTTTAATTTGGGCATTAATGGCGGGATGTGTAACTGAGCCATGGATGGTGGAGGTTCTGAAAGAACCAAAACTGGAAACTCATATTTACCGAAATAAGGGGTCTTTAATGTCTATGTGTGAGTGTCACATATTATATTGGAGGTATGTACTAGTCATCCCATGGTATATTTCTTGGTCATGTATCTACACGTACTGGGACTCTTTCCATAGGGGAGCTAAACCGATACGACCCATAGGTGTGGTTAAATGGAAAAGTTTTAAAACCTAGGTAAAACAGGTTTTAGTTGCATATTGAACATAGATTCCCTTTATTGACACTTATATATATGTATGATTATATGCATAATGGATGGTTTTACTTAGTTGTTTAAATGGTATTATTTTATCCTTATCATAAGATGCATGCAAGTTGTCACTCGCTAACCCTATCTACTGGTGGCTGTTTACCCACGATATGCAAGAATAGGGTATTTGAATCCTCCTACATAGTGATTGGCTCATTGACAACATTTGGATTAAAATGGTGAGCTTTTATCTTTATAGAAGTCTCCATTTCATGATATGGACATTTTTAGACTTTTTGCTTTTGTTTTGGATATTTGTTTTGATCATGATTAGGGGCATGTCCAAACCGAATATTTTTATTATTTTGGATAGAGGCTTTGTGGTACTTCTAGGGGTTGTATCGCCGGGATTGGTATTGGTGTCTTCCTTGGCATTGGAATAAGCTAGGAGTTTAGCATTATCAGACATAATTTTTTACTATCTATTGTATTAATTTTTGGGATTGATTATTACATTATATTTTGATATTTTCTTTGGTTTGGTATGGTATAGATGGTTGGGTTTAGTACGGTTAGACTCAGTTGGGTCGGTCACGATCATGATCCTATCTTAGAGTCTTGATATGAACAATAATGTCATCTTTTTATATGTTAAAAATTCAGCACATTTGAGGCTGTAATAGGCGGTTGGTTTGGGTTAAGGAGGAGGTCCCCAGTCCTAGTTAGACTTAGGATGCCCATTACATCTATGCCCTTGTTTGGGTCATAACAAGTTGGTATCAAAGCTTTAGGTTCATGGTCAACTGGAAAGTCCACAAACCCATGTCGAGTAGAGCTCTCTTAGGGGTGTGTAACGCGCCACACTCATTAGAGAGAGGTTGCAAGACATTTAGGAATGTTTTACTTTCTTGAAATTCTCAGTCCTGGAATTCTCTCTATTCCTTAGTCATTTGTCTTTCGGATCATGTCTCCTAGATTTGTAACGCAAAAGAATCCTTTTTCCTTATTTTGGGATAATGTTGAAGGGGTACCTCCAATGTCTGGAGTACATCTTCATTCTTATGGTCCTATCCTTGATTGTTTTGGAGTTTCTCCTATTCCTTCTACTGCTCCTCAGGTCCCTCAGGTCCCTCGGGGTAATGTGATGAACACAGAGTTTTGTCATTCTATCTATGTTATTATTTAGATGATCGCTAATTAGGCCAAATGGTATATGACTAGTGATTTATCTACTAAGGCCACAAGGGTTGGTCATTTTATAAAGATAGGTCCTACTACTTTTATGGGAGTGAAGGTGGAGGAATACCTACAAAGTTTCTTTGATAAATTGGAAAAGATATTTTGGGTTATGTAGGCTTCTGATAAGGAGGGAGTTAACATTGCATCTTATCAGCGGAAAGATATTTCTTATTAGTGGAATAAGGATTGGGATAGAGATAAGGGTAATCTGGAATAGAAAAGGTTGTGGGAGTCCTTTTCTAATGCCTTCATGGATCATTTCTTTCATCAAGAGTTGAGGGAAGCCAAGATGGAGGAGTTTGTGAACCACATGCTAGGAAGGTTGTGTATAAGAGAATATGCATTAAAGTTTCATTAGTTGTCAAGGCGTTCTCCTATTTTTTTTACTAATATAAGGTCAAGAATGAGTAAACTCTCTTCAAGATTCAATGAAGATCTGATTTTAGAGATCAAGACTGCTTTGCTAATTAGGGATATGGACATCTTTAGGTTGACTATTCATATGTAGTAGGTTGAGGATGAGAAAAAAAATAGGTGGAATTTGGGGATAGGCAAGGAAAGTTGGGCAGATTTTCTGATCTGGGACATGTACAGTCTTAGGGTGGAAGAGATTATGCCAAGTGGCAGAAAAAAAGTGGGGGAGTTTTGGTTCCTTCTCTGTTGCCAGCGCTCCTTACCCACAGCAGTCAGGCGACAAGCATCACCAAGGCGGTGATAATTCTTAGGCTTATGTTTCCTAATCTCAGGAAAGCAAAGGTCAGTCTATTTCTTCATGGACTCCATATCGATTTTATGGTCTTCCTTATCTAGGATTCTATGAGGAAGGTAGACAAAAATGCTTTAAATACACCCAGGTAGGCTATCTACTTAAGGAATTTCCAGATAATAAGGTTTCTATGGGTGTGAATAAGATACTAGTGGCTTTATCTTCTACTCCTACACCTGGAGGTATGGCATATGTTTCTGTTACTGCTATTGTTTCTAATATTGATTAGAATAGGTTGTATTCTTTGGCATTCCAGCAGGAATCTGAGGCATCACCTGATGTTGTTACTGGTATGTTACATCTGTTTTCTTGTGACATATATTGTTCGTTTTGTTCGGGATCCACTTTTTCTTATATGAGTCCTTATATAACTGTTTTTTTTATTTTAATTTAGAAATTATTTCAGAACCTTTTTCTATTTCTACCATGGTTGAAGGCTTGGTCATTGCTGAATGGGTCTGTTGGGGGTGTGTGATATCTGTTGGTGACAGGAAGACCTTGATAGATCGGTTTGAGTTGTGAATGGTGGATTTTGATATGATTTTGGGTATGGATTGGTTGTATTCCTGTTATGTATCTTTAGACTGTTAAACTCGTAAGGTCATTTTTAGGTTCCTTGGTGAGCTGAAAATAGAATGGGAGGGTTGTTCATTAGCTCCTAAGAGAAGATTTATTTCTTATCTTAGAGCTCGAAGGTTAATCTCTAAAGGGTATCTTTATCACTTAGTTCGAGTAAAAGATTCAAACTCAAAAGGTCCTTCTTTGCAGTCAGTTTCAGTTGTTATTAAATTTCAAGCGTCTTTTTGGATGATCTCCCTGGTGTTCCTTTTGACAAAGAAATAGAGTTTGGTATTGATTTTCTTCCAGACACTCGGCCAATATCTATTCCTCTATATTGAATTGCTCCGGCTGAGTTAAGGAAACCCAAGGAGTAAATTAAAGATCTTCTCGATAAGAGGTTTATCCATCCTAGTATTTATCTGTGGGGTACACTGGTGTTGTTCACGTGCAAAAAGTATGGTTGCCTTCGAATGTGCATTGACTACAGGCAGTTGAATAAAGTAACAGTCGAGAACAAGTATCATCTCCTAAGAATATATATCTGTTTGATTAGTTGTAAGGTGACAACTTCTTTTCCAAGATAGATCTTCGGTCTGTGTACCATCAGCTTAATATTAGGGAGTTTGATATCCCTAAGATGGCTTTTCATACTCGATCTCAGTAGTTTGAGTTCTTAGCGATGTCATTCGGATTGACAAATGCTCCGGCTGCATTTATGTATTTGATGAACAAGGTTTTTAGGCAGTATTTAGATGTCTTTGTCATTGTGTTTATTGATGACATCCTAGTGTACTCGAGGAGTGAGGTGGATTATGATAATAACCTACGTGTGGTGTTGCAGGCCTTAAAAGAACAATGGTTGTTTGATAAGTTCTCTAAGTATGAGTTTTGGTTGGATGCGGTGAGTTACTTGAATCACATTATTTCTAGTAAGGGGGCAATAGTTGATCCTTAAAAAGTTGTTGCGGTGAAGGAGTTGCCTAAGACCACAACTCTATCCAATATTCAAAGCTTCTTGGGTTTATCTAGGTATTATAGGCAGTTTGTGGAAAGTTTCTCATCGATAAATGCTCCTTTGACTAATTTAACTTAGAAGAAGGTTATGTTTTCTTGGCCGAATGTTTGTGAGGGGAGTTTTGAAAAATTTAAGGATAGGTTGACGTCGGCTTATAGTTTGACTTTATCGAGAGGCAATATTGGGTTTGTGTCTTATTGTGACGCATGTCGGGTAGGGCTTGGTTTTGGTTTTATGCAACATGGGAAAGTGATTACCTATGCTTTGAGCTAGTTGAAGGTGCATGGGAAGAATTATCCTACCTATGATTTGGAACTGTTGGTGGTTGTGTTTGCTTTAAAAATATGGTCGCATTATCTGTATGGTGTTCATGTGGATATCTTTTCTAATTATAAGTCTTCAGTACATGTTCACGCAAAAGGAGCTTAATCTCAGCCAAAGAAGATGGCCTGAGCTTCTTAAGGACTATGATATAAGTCTTCACTACCACCCAGTTAAGTCTAATATGGTTGCCCATGCTCTTAGCAGGTAGTCTATAGGAAGTTTGGCTTATGTGGAGGAAGGAAAGTCAGAATTAGTGAAGGATATTCACCATTTGGCTAAACTTAGAGTTCATCTCTTGGATTCTAATGATGGTGGTGTGATTGTGAAAGAAGTAGTTTGATCGTCTCTTAGTGCAGAGATTAAGGAGACGCAAGTGTTGGATCTTGTCTTGATGAAAATCAAGAGTGATATTGGTGGGCAAAAGGTGGCGGTGTTTGAGATTAGTGGTGATTGTACTTTGCGGTACCAAGAAAGGTTGTGTGTTTTGAATGTCGATGGGTTACGACAAAGGATTTTGGCTGAGGCGCGTGAGCCACGCTATGTTGTCCATCCCAGTTTGACAAAGATATATCATGATCTTAAGAAAATCTATTAGAGGAATGGTATGAAGAGAGATGTGGTTGATTTCATGGCCAAGTGCATGGTGTGTCAGTAGGTTAAGGTTTACCACTTGAGGCTTGGTGGGTTGCATCAAGAAATAGAGTTTCCTAAATAGAAGTGAGAGATAATCAATATGGATTTTGTTACCAATCTTTCTCCATCTTGAAATTATTTTGATTTGATTTGGTTCATCATGAATAGGATGACCAAGTTTGCTCACTTTTTACCGGTAAGGACTACCTTTTCGGTGGAGGATTATGTGAAGTTGTATCTTTAATAGATTATGAAGTTGCATGGGGTATCTATTTCAATTATATTTTATTATGGTAAGTAGTTTACATCTCTCTTCTAGTGGTCTTTCCAAAGGGATTGGGGACTAATATTAGTCTGAGTACTACTTTCCATCCGTAGTCAGATGGGCAAGCAGAGAGAACTATTCAAACATTGGAAGACATACTTTGGGAATACGTAATTGGTTATGGTGGTTGTTGGGTTAAACATCTACCTTTGGTGGAGTTTTCTTACAACAATAGCTATAATTCTCATATTTGTATGACTTTTGTAGAGGCATTGTATGGTAGGAGGTGTAACTCTGATTAGATTGTTTGAGGTTTGCGAGACAAATATGTTTGGTATAGATTTGGTCTATAGAACTATGTAGAAGGTGAAAGTGATTCGGGATAGTCTTAAGGCTGCTTAGTGTCGCTAAAAGTCCTATGCGGATATTAGACGTAGGGACTTGGAGTTTGAAGTTGGGGATAAAGTGTTCCTAAAGGTGTCTCCCATGAAAGGAGTGGTGTGGTTTTGAAAGAAAGGGAAACTCAGTCCTTAATTTATTGGTCCTTAAGTGATTTTGCAGAGAGTGGGCAATGTTTCTTATGAGTTGGAGTTGCCTGGGAGTTTTGGTTTGGTTCATCCGGTTTTTCATGTTTCCATGTTGAGAAAGTGTATTTGTGATCCTTCTTTAGTTGTTCCTTTGTGAGGGCTGGATATCTCGTATTCTCTATCTTATGAAGAGGTCCCGATTGAGATATTAGATAGGCAAGTTCATCAGTTACGAACCAAGGATGTGGCTTCAGTTAAGGCTCTATAGCGGAACCATAAGGTAGATGAGCCTAGGTGGGAAGCAGAAGAGGACATGATGTCCAAGTATCCACATTTGTTTCCTACTACTGGTATTCGTGTGAAATGTATATGTTCTTGAACACATCTTTATTTCCTGAGTTCATTAAAGAAAAGATTAATATCTTTGCCTCTTTGTTTTCAAACTTTGTTAAGGGGATGTTTGATAATGCAAATGACTCTGCGTATGGTAACCCCTACCTTGTCCATCATTCGGTGAAGAATGTTCCTAGTGGGGGAGAATGTTACATCCTAGGTTTTGGCCTTAGAAATTTCTCCTTGTAACCCGTTCTCCCAACCTAATATAACTCTAGGGTACGATCCCTATGCTAGGGTATGAGTGGTATGGTCCTATTGTAAGCTGACCAATGTTAGTTGGTGGGATGGTTTTGATTACTGGAATGGCCATGATTTAAGGGTTTGAGTTGTAAGTCTTTAATAAGAGTCATATCATGGACTCGTAAGGTGGGCAGTGTTTGATCCTCTTGGTAGTTCATTCCACCAGGGATACGGATCATGGGTACGAATAATATACAGAGGTTATGACTTGGTTGGATGAGTCATACATTGGACAATGTCTAATACAACATTAAGGCCTTAGTACGATTGGTGGGAACCAATCGTAAAGGGGGGTACGACTTATAAGAGGGTCAGTCGTATCCTATGACCGATTTTTAAGGGACTTAAGTGGGGGTATTCGGTACATTTCCCTACTTACCCTAATTATGACCCATGACTTCTAATACACTTATGAGGTTATTTACCCTATTATTCTATTCAATAACACATATAAAACTATTCTTAAACATTCAACAATACTCTCAAGAGCTTTTGGGGAAAGAGAGCTAGGGTTCCAACTTGGGGATTTCATTGGGGATTGCTTTGGTGATTTTCCTCCATTATCTTTCTCAGTTTAAGGCATGTGTCTCTTCCCTACTTATTTCTAAAAAGGCATAAATTTTATGGTTGTTTTCATTGTTTCAATGTTGCATGGTTTATGGTTTTCAACTATTAATTAATGGTTTTGCTTATAACGGTTTGGTTATGGTTTCGTATGGTTTAATTGTGCTTTTATATGCATTAGAGGTGGATTTGGGCAATTGGATTGCATGGTAATGGTTTAATAGTCTTTGGAATTAGTTTTGGTTATATTATACCACCAAGGTGTTTGATAAAATGCTTATAAAGATATGTTCATTGCATTGACTTCTTTAAATGGAACTCTTGCTTGTTTTCATCTTATGCATGAAACAATAAATAGTTTAAATGGTTTATAAAGGGTAAAGGCTTATTGGTTTTTCTTGTGGAGTACATAGAAGTCTCCCAAAAGGGTATTATGGTAAACGAAAAGGGAACTTGAGAGTCCCTTTAACCTAATTGGTTTGGCTATGGATAAATCTTGCATGTATGGTTGGTACGACGATACCATTAATAAATGGCCTTGGTTATTAAATGGTAATTAGATTGGTTTTGACATGGTTTTTATTTGGGTATTAAAGGCGGGATGTGTAAATGAGTCGTGGAAGGTGGAGGTTCCGGGGGAACCAAAAGTAGAAACTCATATTTGCCAATATGAGGGGTCTTTGATGGCCATGTGCATATTATATTTTATATTGGAGGGATGTACTGGTTATACCATGGGATATATCTTGGTCGTGCGCACTGGGACTCTTTCAACAGGCAGAGTTGAACGTATATGGCCCACGGGTATTATTAAACGACAAGGTTACACATCCCAGATAAAAAAGGTTTTAAGTGCATGCTAAACATGGATTCCTTTTTCAGAACTTATATATATGTATGGTTGTATTCATAATAGATAGTTTTACTTGGTTGTTTAAATGGAATTACTTTATCCTTATCCTACGATACATGCTAGCGGTCACTCGCTAACCCGTCTACTGGCGGCTGTATACCCAGGCTCTACAGGAACCGGCCGTTTGACTCCTCCTACATAGTGATTTACTCGGGAACAACATTTTGATTGATGTGGTGAGCTTCAATCTTTCTAGAACGCTCCATTTCATGCTATGGACAATCTTAGATATTTTGTTTTTTTATATTGGTTTTAGCTATGGTTGGTGGCATATCCCAACCGAATATTTGTATTCTTTTGGATTGAGGTTTTGTGGTTCTTATGGTGGTTGGTATGGGCGAGATCGATTATAGTGTCGGCCTTGGTATTGGAATAAGCTGGGAGGCTGGTATCATCGAACATAATTTCTCACTTCTCCATCATATTACATTTTGGGATTTATTATTATATTATGTTTTGATATTTTCTTTTGTTTGGTATGGTATAGATGGTTGTGATTGGTACGGTTAGACTAAATTGGGTCTGTCACGGAGGTGATGCTATCCCAGAGTCTTGATGTGAACAATAATTCTATCTTGCTATATGTTCGAAATTCAGCTTATTTGAGGCTGTAATAGGGGGTTTAGTTAGGTTAAGGGGCAGTCTGCGGTCCTTGTTAGACTTGGGATGACCATTACGTCTAGTCCCCGGTTTTGGTCATGACATAAATACATCAATACATGAATTTTAATTCAGTAAACCTTTGATCACACTAAAAGAAGAATAGAACTTGATTAACTCGAATAATTTGTGCAATACATGTGAAAATTGAACTAATGTTGATTTGACTTAGGGTGATCTAAATTTATCTAAAAATTGGAAAATTATCTAATTTGGGAGGGGAATTTTAGTAGAAATTAAAGAACCCTCAAGAGTGACCTACGAAACCCACTTACGACTCATTGGTTGAATAAGACCTAAAGCCCTAAAAGTTAATAGGCTTTGTCTGCTACCTACGAGCATACCAACAACCCTATTTGTATGACCTACAACTCGTAAGTTGGGATGTAGGTAGCCTCTGTATTTAAATGCTTAAATTTATTTTATTTTTTGTATTCCGTTATTATATTACAATTATTGACAACTCACCTTACATGTACTACGACATCCAAAGCTACACCAATGAAAGGCATACAATCTAAATTAAGAGATTAGTCTCTAGAATGGAGTGGATTCATGGAGCAGTACCCCATTGAAAATTCACCCTTGGCTCCATGAAAAACTAGGGTCCAAACATAAAGATAGTCAGCAACTAGGGACTCTATTTAGCTAGGCTCATAGTCCGCACCACCACTGCCACCTAAGCTCGGCCCTTAGGATGCCTAAGATCATGTTATATGTATGCATCTAGGATGAAGTTAGCCTAGACATCACCACCATACTCTTATGTCTCTTCTTATTCTAATAAGGAAGAGGAAGAGTTTAGTTATAGTATTGATGAGAAGGATTCATTCTCCCCTCAGTCTGAGAAGGGGGAGGAGTTTTCTTCAGGTTACCAATGATAGTAAGAAAGATTCAACCCCGTCTGATGAGGGTGATGATACAGTACAGGGTACTCAGGATGCTACTGCTTCTGCCTTAGTCACCCAAGAGTCCATACATATCTCCATAATATTAGTTGATTAAGCCATTCAGAGATGACATGTGGATAATATGTAGCACAACTATCATAGGGATATTTCTATTACTGAGCAGGACAGACTTTAATGCACTATTGATGAGGAGACTCATATTGAGCTTACAGCTTTTGCAGGTGTTGTAGGCCTGAAGGTCTCCTTTAATATATATATATAGACTTGGTTGGATAGGTGAGACTTTAGGATATTACTGCCTAGAAATTATTTGAGAGTTTTATGCATCCTATGAAACATCAGTGGATTAAACCCTAACTGAGGGAAGGGCATAGAACCATCCCCCACTGACTCATACACTGGTCAGAGGGGTTAGGGTTGACTTATTTGATAAGACTATTTTTTGATTCCTATTTGGGTTGGAGTTAGGGGTTTGGCCACCACAAATGAGTTTGATTATAGATTAAGGATTGTGTGGAGTAGGTGTACTATAATAGATGTTGAATAGAGGGAGTAGAGGAGAGACTTAGTTAGATGGGTAGCTTAGTATATAGCTGAGATTGGTAAAAATTCCTCTTTGATCAAGGGGAAAGCAGAGATAATAAAGGCTTCACTATAATTTGCAATAATCTTTTGGTAGACCAATGTGAGGCACCAATTGAGTCTGTCATCTATAGATAATGTACTCATAAGGGATCGAGCTATATTGTTTTCTAGCCTCATAGATAGCTATGACATTGATTTCTCTAGGTAGATTCGATATGAGATTCAAGAGAGGGAGTTCTTCAGGCTCTCTACTATTCTATTCCCTTGTTTATATAGAGATTGTGTGATGTGGTAGGAGTACCAGTTATTCCAATTGTTGATCATAGAGTAGAGGCTACCTGCAGGCAGATATTCGATCAATTATGGATGATGCCAACTCAATTATGCAAATAAAGAACATCCTTCTACATCTTTAGATGTGGCCAATTTTGAGGGGCCTTTTGTGTTGGCTGAGCATGTTGATAGGCTAATATTGAATGGCAATGTTGATAAAGGAAGCCTAATTATAGTCAAAATGTTTTTTGTTTTTAAGTGTTTCAAAATATGATACTCCTCCTAAAACTTTTATGAACTGTGTGGTGTGAATATATGTGTGACCATTATTGAATCTTGTTATGGCATTAGTATCAGGGGCAAAATAATCAATTCTTAGCATTCTATGAAAAGGTAGTAGTTGATAATGTAACCTTGTATCATATATGTGTGAGGCATTTACCTAGTTCACTTTGTTTGTTTAATCAAGAACTTGACCAATTATTCTTGCCTAGGTTGTAGGACAGTTGGTTGGGACATATTCATAGGCCAAGTTTGAATAAGTCCACTCGTACCCTAAAAGACTGACCAAATAAGAATAAGTGTCCCTTTATTAGTAATTTGAGACAAAATTGACTGATTTTCTTATTTTAGCCTTTTTGTAGTCCTGTGTAATTAAAATGAACTAGATTTGGCCCTGATCCCTCATTGAAAATTATGCGCCTCAACTCAGGCAATTTACCTAAGGTGTAGCTGGCTATCATAAGGGTGTGTAGTTGAAAATGGGTATGAAGATGAGTGTTGAATAAAAGAAAATAAAGTAGTGTTGGGTGTCGTAGAAAAGTGTGAAAGAAAAACAAAAAGAAAAAAATAAATAAGTGTAAAGAATAAAGGAAACAACACCCAATTAGAGTATGTGATAAAGGAGGAAAAGAGAGAATAAATGAATCTTGGTTAAGTAATGGAGGAAATAATGTAAGTATAGTGTCAAAGGAGGATGATTCACTATATCCTGTATGTAGCATACCCTCCCCCTAAACCTACATTACTAGCCTAGTAAAGTTCATAATGATCCTAGTCCAACAATCTGAAAACCTAAGGTATAAAAATAAAGGCAAGCCTATGGTATTTTATGCAAATTGTTTGAACTTCTTTTGAGAGTGTGAGTGTTATGATATAGTCCTGGTATTGACATGCATTATGATATTGTGAGAGTTGGGAATTCCTTTTCATAAGGGTACATGGATTGTATAGTTAACAACTTATTTGTTGGGTAGTGTCAGTATCATATATGCTTGGTTGTTTGTTGCTAATGCAATACCATTGCTTGATTCCTTTTGTCATAGAATTTCATGACATGAATCCACATAGTGGTTTTGAAAGTTGTCAATAGGAAGGGGTAAGAACTCTGAGCTAAAATAAGTTGACTGTCATAGGTTCCTTAGCTTTATTTTAGATAAGTATCATGTTTCTTTATTATGTGTTAGTTTCTTGAGGACATGCAAACATTCTAAGTAGAGAGTGTTGATGTGCCGGTTTTCATGGAACTTTCAATGCTTAAAATAGGGAAGTTGTGGAAGTACTTTAGTATTGTTGTTAGATGTGATGGCTTTTGTGTTGATTTTGCAGGAAAAATGTGTTCAAAGCCAAGAATGAGAAAAAAGGGATGAAGAGTTGCTAAGAAGGCAACCTACTAGGAAACCTACAGCATGTAGGTTATACCTACGGTCCATAGGTGGCCACAATAGTTGAGGTCCTGAAGATTCTATGGATAGCTCACTTATTTTGATTTCTACAAATCCTACCTATCAGGCATAGGTACAACCAACGGCGCATAGGTTGCCTAGTAGGTAAGGGTTCTGCAACTAGAAAATTTCTCTAATTTCGATGCTCCTACTGATGCCCTGTTGGTTTCCTCATGGGTGGGTGTCGACTCTAGTTTCCTACACTGTTTAGGATAGGTTTATAGATTTATCTATAAATACCCTTTGGATGTTTTTATCAAATGTTCACGCACTTTATACACTTTTTAAATCATTTTGAGTTCTGAGGTACATTATTGATCTTGGAATTATTGTTCTTGGTTTTTAGCGTTTACAATTAATTTGAGATTTCAAGTTTGAATTATTATTCTTTGTAATTTCATCACTATGCTTTCATCTATGAAATCTATGTTTTTTCTTACAATCATAGACAACAAAACCCCATAACTAGGGTTGGGGAACCCTGATGGATTAACAAAGAAACTTTTGTTCAAAGTCATTCTAAGTTGGTGTTCTCGCATGTATTGGGATTTATTTTGTTTTGATTCTTTTCTTGACTATTGCAAATGTTAGGAACACACCTGTATTTGGTACTTTCTCAAAAGAGGGTCAGATATTAGGAAAAAGAAATCACAATATTAATTTGGAGCTATCAGCCTTCATCTAATTAAATTTAGACCGAGAGAAGATAGTTAATCTAATATCAACAACAACGGTTAGTAATGTGACTCATGGGAATAAGAGGAAATAAGTGAAATTCACCCAAACCAAGGTCGAGAGAGAGTTAGGTAATATATAACTTATTATATTTTTCATACAAGGCACCGAGGTAGTTTGACAAGAATAAACAGTCTTTGGAGTTATGAAGTCAGGGGGAACATAATCCTAGTAATTGTCTCATATTAATAACAACCCTAATTGTCTAGCATTGTTACAGTTACTATTGTTTTCACAAAATCCCCTTTTAGTTTCTTCAATTTACCATTACATTTGCAAGCTCGTAACAGATTTTCAAAGGACTCAGTTTTTGTAGTCTGTAATTATAGCTCCCAGGGTGTAATCCATACCATGAGTCTCAACTAGGCTAAAATTATAGAGCCTATCCTCAAAATAAACAAAGAGCTCATAGTCATCCTTACTAGATACGCTAGGAAACCTAAAAGGAGAAAATCTCATGAATCTACCTGGCATCTTCTGTTCCTTAACAGACATAGTAGTTTGGGCAACTACTGACTGAGCAACTGCACTCCTCCCTCAGTACCACTCTAATCCGTAGACTGTACATCATCATATAGTGCACCACCAACTAATCCTAAGAATTGGACCAACGCATCTTTGAGTAGTGAAGAAGAAATAAACGTGATAGTTCCTAGGCTAGTCCTTGGTTCACAGTTTTTTGGGTGGAAGAATCGTTGGCTAAGGAGAAGGAATAAGGTCTCGTGAAGACCCTCTATCCTGGTCTCTAGTTGGGGCTGCATCTCTAGGATATCCTCGACCTCTAGGTCATCCATAAACTGCGGTGGGATCTCTAGTTACAGACTCAAGATCCTCATCTCATGTAGCAATAACACGCATCCTAGCCATCTGTGAAAGTGTGAAACCAAAGAAATCTTTAGAATAGCATGAAACGAGTGAAAGAAGTGAAGATCTTTAGAGAATGTCCAATAGCCCCCTGAAGATAAAAAATGAATGTTATCATTCTGATCTGTGAGAATCTACTAGCCATTTTCTCTTGTACAAACAATACTAGTAAACCTAGTGCTCTGATACCAATTTGTCACTACCCAAATTACGTGTCATGATGGCACCTACTTTATCCCACCAATAGATACACCAAATCATACCCCAAAACTAGAAGCAAAGAGCTAATTTGGTGGGAAATGGCATAAAAGTCAGAAATATGTAAGTAAAAGATTATAAGCAATAAAATAGGGAATAATAAAAATAATATGGAAGGCAAATAAGATAAGGATAACATCCCACATCCGAATGATGTTGTTACCAGATCTACTAGAAAAAAGAATAAGAGTATTGTATTAGTCAAATATACATTAGTATCAAAACAGAAAATCCAAACAAAAGTAGAAGAAGGAGAAAAGGTCAACTCTGGCTTCGAGGGCTCACCCTATCTTTGAACTCAAGTTAGCATGATCATGGCACCAGTGATGGCAACTAGTACTCGGATCTACACCAAAAAGGTATTGAAGTATAGTATGAGTAATAAAGCCATGGGTATCAGTAGGCATCATTGGACGACTGAGCTAAATCATAATATAAGAATTATAATGATGCAAGATAAATAAGCTAAGTCAATTAAAAGGAAAAACCTGGAATGATGCTCTAAATACTATATGTAAGTAAATAAACAATTTGAAATCATAACACCATAAAAGAACACACAACTATCCTACAAAATTGGCCCCCATAATCCAATAAGTGTGGAAAAGTAAATAACCCAATGTGGTTCCCCATAAGACTAGAAGGTGCAATTAAGAGAAAAAGTAACCAAAAGTATACTAAATAACCACCTGTCAAAGATTATAATTGTGAACCCTTACATACCATAATAATATCATGAATAACCTCTTCATATAGGACTTTACCTGAAACTCACATCATCATTATCATCAACATTTGTTTGCCTGGAAATGAAACTCATGTCATGAACAATGTCGGAATCAAATTGGTCTTAAGATGATAAATCGTAGGTCTTAAACGAGAACTAGTATCAACTAACAAGTACCAATCTAGTATAAGTATCTTGTATATAGCCTCTTCAAACTCTAAAATATGTATTTAAAAGATATAAAATTCCTATAAGTCTACAGGGAGCCAATGATAGTCTTGGCCTAAGGTGGCCCGGTAGTCCCACTCCTAATCCTCAAAATCCATTCGAAGGAAATTCTACCTAAAAAAGGCTAAGGTATCTTATTTTACTACTAGATATTAACTAATCCATATTTTAGTCCTAGATATCAATTTTACCCTAATAATAAGTATGTAAGTCAACCATCCTTAATTTACGATTCCTAAATTAACTAGGAAATCCAAATTATACTAAATATACTTCCCAGACAGTTCCCAACCCATATCAAGTACATTAAAATAAATACACTATAAATTATCCCAATTTATTGGAACATAAACCTATCATACCTAGATACCTAAGAAAGCCTAGAGAAATCTATTAAATCATCGATTTCCACTTCCAAGAAGCTTTTTCAAGATTAATATTTATCAAGAAATAGGAACTAAATTTTATTTTTATGTTGTTGATCAAAAATTATGTAAAAATTCCATGTAGGATCTGTTTACGAAATTGGACTTTTGAAATAGTCAACACGTCGCGCCATGCGTAAGGAACATTTACCCTCAAGATTAGGTATGTTCCAAGCTCTTATGGTGACAAAGTCAACCCACCAATGATCTAGGGATTTTGAGAATTAATAGATAATTTAACCATAAATTAAATGAAAACTTACCAATAATTCGATGAAGAAAAGAGTAATCTAAGCTAACCAAAACCCCATTATTGCCTATTATTGTGTCTCCCAAGTGCCGCTAAAGTGGGCACTAAGCCTCTTTAGCGGTCAGCATGAAGGCTCCCATGTTCCGCTAAAGTGATACCCATCTATGCCTAGCATGTCATTAAAGTGCTCAAGATGGCGCTAACAAGGCATGACCTTTAGTGGTCATTTTGCCTTTAAAGCAACTAACTGGGCTGGCCAGGCCATAAAGCACCTGGAGGGCTGCTAAAGTAGCCTACACTAAAGTTCCCAATGGCTACTTTAGCTGAGTCCACCAACTAAAAACTTAAAACTTTTCCAAGTCTTCACTAACCCCTCGAGATTTATTTAGAATCCCATATAAATAAACGAACTATGCTAAACTATTAAATTCCATATTTCAAAGTCAATGTCCCAATCACAATTTCCATCACAGGTCGTTTGGACAAAAGGTGGATCCCATACCTGATATTGCCCAAAAACTAACCTCCAAAGAAGTATGATGTCGTCGATGGCAAATATAGTAACCCAAAATAGATTGGGGTCGAACCCACAGGAAAAATGTTTAACAGTCTCTTAACTTGACAAAATTCACGAGCAATGCAGAAAAGTAATTGGGGGAAATAAAGATCAACTATAAGTAGTAACCAAACATTAATGCTTGAGTTTGTAAATAATAGAATACAAACACTAGTATTGTGTTCCACCTGGATTCTCAAATCGATAAACTTTTCATGTTCGACTCACCTATTCTCTTGATCTTCCTGCAAAGCCAACATGCTATGTATTATCGACCGTCTTATGAACGTGATGATAAATCTCACCCTGTACATTATGATTTTAAGGGTGTCATCTTATTTCTCCTTGTCTATAACCTCAGTTCAACTTTCACCTTTTAGGTATCAAGTTGATTTGATGAGATGCCAAAATTATAAAATGGACGAAAATCTCAAATTACTATCTTAATCTATTTTCCTAATCTCAAGATCCCTTGTGAGGACATTCTGGAATATAGGCAATCCTCCAGCTTCTGAAATATCTCTTATGTCAATTAATATAAAGAAGATTAAGATACATACAATCACAATAGAATGGATAAATCTCTCACTTCCTCTACATAGTTAATCCTCCAAGGTTCCCACAACCATAGTCAAGGAAGATAACCTATCATGTTCATGCAACAACACATGATAATCAATAAATAATACATATAATTAATTACACCATAATGAACGGAAGAAAATCCAAATTCTTCAATTAAATAAAATCCAAAATCTTAAGAACAAAATCTCAATGAGAAAAGTATGTTAAAAGTAGCAAAAGTATTATAAAAGTGTGTAACCTAATAAAGGAATAACCCTAAGGTATTTATAGTATCTCAAAATAACCCAAAAATCCTAATGAAAATGTAATAGGAATAGTATGTCGGCACAAGGTACGACTCGTGTAGTCCACTCATAAGGTATTCTTATGAGTCGTATAGTGCTAGTCATAAGTACTCCAATGACTGATCTTCTAGAGCTTTAGGTTTCTATTACATTTATGATTCATTCTCACGATTCGTAACCATAACTTATGACTTGTGACCTTTACTTTTCACCACCTAGGCATTGTTAATTATTTCTTTTATACGTTGGTCAGCTCACGACTGGTCATTCTGAGTCGTCATCATACTTTACTACTTGTCTTCTTCTATTACTCACCTCTGAATGATGTCTTGATTTTTTGTTCTCCATATGATTGCTTGACACGACTCATCTTGAATTCTTACGAGTTGTGAACATCTTTCACTTAGTTTCTTCATCTTGTAGGGTTACGGGTCGTATAACGTGTTGACAACTTGTAAGCTAACTCGTAGGTTAATAGAATTTATCATATTCCAAGCTTTATCTTCCACATTTATTCCAAGGTTCTTCATACCTAATTTTCCTGCAAACAAGCAATAAACTTCTCATATCCACCAAAATAACCAAAGTACAAGAATAATTTCCTTATTTTAGGCATCGAATGTGTCGTGTTTCCACAGTGCATCAATACCCAAGTGCCATTTTTCTTACTATATAGATAATAGCTCGAAATGAGTCTTGAAGCCTTGAAACCGTAACAAGGGTCTAACTAGCCTAAAATTAACACTCTAGAGCTTTCGGAACTATCAAATTTGGCAAACGAGATTGTTTGACTAAAATTTTTTCCCAGTAGCCAATTCTAACTAGTGAACACTTTAAAATAGGTAATTGTCTCTAAAAACAAATGAATTCCCTGGTAACTAAATTTTCATCTACGCCAAGTCATAAATAACTCATGGAATCTATAGGAAAGTTCTAAATAATGAAAATATGTGGAGATGCAAAAAGTAACCTGAAGAGTCATTATAATTTTGTGTAGTGAAATGCATATTGATATTTATGTAATATAGTGATAATCCCCATGTTTAGGTATTTTAATTGTATTTGAATCAATCCAAGAACAAAAATAACCAAGGCAATGCTAGATGAGGTCAACTAGTAAAACCGTGCTTAAGTTATGCTTGTTTTTGTGTGATTTTGATAAGCTTTATGTGATGTATGGTTTAAGACTTGTGATTACGTATTAAAAGAGACTGTTTTAGATTATTTAGGTGACACTTGAGGATACATATAATCTAAAATGGATGAGGAAACAAGGATCAATCTTGAAGTAAAGCATAGAGTTAAAATTGAGTGAAATTGCATTATTTTATAACCTTCTCTGCACCGCACATCCTCCACCACATGTTCAGCTAGTAAAAGCAACACTTTTTAAGTCTGGACACTAGATTGACATTAAAAAATAGACATTACATGAATTCTCTACTACCAATTATTGCCTATGCATTTGCACACCTTTTCTAGATTGGCAAAAATTGTTTTAAAGTCCTAGTTTGAGTTGGAAACATGTGGTGCTTGTACTAATCCCTATGGTACTTATTTTAGATGATTCGATGGCTATATAAATGCCAAATCAAGCAACATAGAATAAAGGGAACATATTCTGGATCAAAACCACATAAAATCACAACACAACCCAAGGCTTAGGAGAAAACAACACCTCAAGGAGTCTAGAACAAGGGTTCTTGTTTTGTAACTTTAAAGTCTCTAAATTTTACTTGTTTAATTGTTGTCTTGTGATTTTCATGTAAGCTTATGTGTGTCTATGAAATCCTTGTTCTAGGTATAAGGCTACATCTTAGATTGTTTAGTTCGGTTTTATGTTTGGTTTATATGTTTATCATGTTATGTGATTGTTCTTATGTTCTTGCACTTACTACTCTAGTGATTAGCTAACGTTAAGGTAAATCTATAATCATAAACTAAAATAACCATAGGACCGGCGAGATAGAATGAAGAATGTAGGGAGTATGAATCCTATCTTTAATAATTAGAGGCTAATTGTAATGGATTGGTTTGCCTATAAGATAAAGATATACCTTATGGATCTACTTACTTACAAAATGGGGAGGTAAGAAATTGTATCTAAATTAGAGACTAATATTCCTTTTTAATAATGTAGTTATGGGACTATTTTGAGTAGACAGCTTAGAGTATGACAATATGCAAGTTATACTATCAACCCCATAAACAATCACGATGAACACTTAAACCAGCTAGAAACCGTAGCTATTAATGATTGTGAATTATGTCTCAACCCTAGAATCCTCATTGTTATTCTTCATACCCCAAGTTATTAGTTTAGTTAATAGTTAGTTTATACTTTAAAACCATCATATCTCTAAATTCACAACTTATATAATTAATTGGAATGAGTTTAGTCTAATTTATAGTTAAATAAAAAGTTATTGTTGGTTCGATACGTGGATCTCAAGAATCCACTGTATTACTTGCTACACCGCATACGTGTGCCAAAGTCACAATAGATGCCTAAGAGAGCAGCTTAGATTGATATTATAGATATCTATATGACTATTTATTCTAATGATGTCATGAAATGTCTTATATCATGAACTATTGACATATTAAGTAAATTTTGAGCTAATTTATTGTCACAAATAAATTTTATGAGTCATGATGGAACCGACTTTAACCCACTAGTAGGTAAGCCAAACTATAGCCCATAATGGAAAGTAATGGGTTAATTTGTTAAATTTATAATGGGTATCAAAATTAAGCATACAATAGGATTGTAATCAGTAAAGTATGATCATAATGATATATAAAAATATAAAGAAGGGAGAGAAAGAGTGCAAAAGAATATCCCACGATTTACTGAGGTCGATACAAAAGCCACAAAATTCAAAAGAATAAGAGTACTAGTAGTATACATATATAGGTAGTCTCAATAGGTAAAGACTTCCCAAAAGTAATGGAAAGAGAGAATTAGCACCAGCTCTAAGAGCTCACCCTATATTCAAACCTTAAGAATAAGATAGATAGAACATCAATGGCCGCACCTATTACTAGGAGCTGAATCAGAAAAAAATATAGATGTGTAGTATGAGGACTAAAACAATGGGTAGTCAATAGGAATCAGCAACAGACAAGGATATATCATAATAAAAGCATAATATGAAGCAAGAAAGAAACTATGATCAGGGATGAAGGGCAAAACTAAAATAATGCTTTGGTTAACAGATAATAAATAATGAGGTAAATAAAAACAAAGGAATACAAACTAACTATAGTCTAAATAGTCCCCAATAAAATAGAAGGAACAACTAAAGGAAAATAACCCAATAGATCCCCCATAAGCCCAATGGATACAATGTAGAGAGAAGAGATAACAACAATAATAATTATATAGTAACTGAAAACTGAAACCATATCTATGAATCCCTTTTATACCATAACAACCAAACTTGAATCGAATCCTTAACATCATAAGTGAATAATTAATGTCAAACTCAAATCAAGCTCTAATATAATATATATACCAGACTTGAATCGATAATTAAATATCATAATTGAGTAATAAGTATCGGAATAAAACTGGTCCTTAAAGTATGTACAAGGTAACAAGTCTAGTCAAAAATTGTAAATATTCCTAAATCATCCTATGGATCAAAATATATTTAAGTCAATGAAATAAGGCCTCCTATGTCCACACAGGGATCTAATTAGGATATTTGAACTAAAATAGGATGTGTGAGGCCTGCTACTAACCCCAAAAGTCCATACTAAGGCAATTTATAGCCAAAAATAGACTATGGATTCCAAGTTATACTAAAAAGTGTTAAATGAGACAAAATAAGTTATAAGGAAACAATTTAACTGTAATACCCTGCAAAGTTTGCTCGTAGTCTGGGCCTTAGAGCGTGTCACGTAAAGTGTAATTTCGGCCCTAAAAGATTGAGAAGAAAATTTACAAGTGATTGGTATTTAAACCATACATTTTTTCTTAAATTTGAATTTTTTCATGTAGAGAATTGAATTATCTTTCCAACTATACCAATTTTGTCATAATCCGGTATCGGGGTGAGAAGTTATGGCCATTTTACTGAGAGTTGTCAAAACCGCCTAGGTGTGACAGATGATTCGATGGACCGTCGAGTCTGTGATGGACCATCGCTCGGACCATCAAAGTCAAGGAAGAAACTCCCTTTCCTAGCTAAAATACGACGGCCAGGATGACGGACCGTCAATGCTGCGATAGATCATCGCTGAAATCGTTGTCACTATGGCAGTGTGGTCTCATCCTGACAATCGTACGATGGATGATCCGATGGACCATCGTACCTACTCTGGAACATTGATCCGACCGTTGCATCGAACCATTATGTCTATTTTCCGGTCATCGCGCGATGGACGACCCGATGGAACGTCGAACTTGCGATGGACCATCGCTCCGACCATCGCAGACCCCGATCAGTATTTTTAAGTCCTTTTAAAGAGGGGATTTTGGGTATTTTCCCTTATAACCCCTATATATATTCCAAATGAAGTAAATCACTTCATTCATCATCTAAGACACAAGAAATCTAGGGTTTCTTCCTCAAGATCAAATCTAAAACCCTTCTCCAAAAAATCCAAGAACTCACCATGGATTCTACCAATTGAGTTGAGATTTAAGTTCTCCAAGTTCAAGGGTTTCAAGAACCCTCTCTCAAGAGTAAGAAGATGGGGTTATTCAATCTTGTTCATCTAATTTCATAATCTAAGGTATGTGGGATTTTGAATAAAAGTAATCCTTTCATCCTTGTGCCCAAAGGCTTATTTAAACATTGATTTTCTGTAATCTATGATATTTTACATGAATTTAAATCAGGGTTTTTCACCCATTATTATTGATTGCAATATTTTGATATTTCCTATGAATTAAAAGTCTAGTGGCATGATTTTCACATGTTTTCTTGAGAAATTACACTTGGGTCTATACCCCATAATTTTAATCCTTGAGAAATTAATAGTTGAAATATTTGAGATATAGAAGTATATGAGTATGTTGAGATTTTGAGAAAAATTGCTGAAATTTCTAGATTTCTACATGAGTTATGAATCTATATGCTATCTATTATGCTTTGGATGAGTTTTAACTTGAGATTAAATTATGGGTTATTGAGCCCTACTTGAGATTTGCAATTTTATGAACTCTTACGCTATAAGCACCCATGATTTGAGTGTTCTGAGATTATTAAGAAATATTTTTGACCTAATAGTCATGGAGTTTTGAAATCCACTTCACTACATAAGATTAAAGATTTGATTATTGGGTATTTATTAATCCATGAGATTATTCTAAAGTGGATTTTTATGAGATTAGAGAGAAAATCTAAGGGGAGTAGTATTTAGCACCGAGTTGGGTAAGTTACTACGATTTCTTACCCTAGAACTATGTGCCACCATAGGTTGGGCATAAGCCGAGATGATTTTTGGTCCTAAGGATGAGATATTAGGCCTGAGGCCGAGATAAGTGATCACTGAATTGAGGTTATACTCCCTGGAAAGAGTATGATGCTCCTCCCTAATGTGGGGTATCTTCCTTAAGAGGATAAAACATTGGACTCCATGTAGCTCGCATGGTTTATGTCGGTTAAGAGAACCTCCCTTGATATAAGTTATTTTCCTAATAGTAAAGTTGTAGATTTTCTCCCTAAGACTAAAGTATTTTCCCTTGATATAAGTATTTTCTCTAAAACTATGAGATAAGTTATTTCCCTAAACTAGAGTATCTTTCCATTGAGATAGAATGATTTCCCTAAAGCTTAAAATGAGATACTTTTCTAAAGTAAATGAAATTCCTTCAAGTATGTTTTAAAGTTATATGATTCTGAATTCCAAGTACTTGAGTTCAAAAGAGTTATGAGTTCTTGAGCATTAAAGAAGTTTTACACTCCATGAGATATATGCATGAGTTGAAAGTATTGTTTAAAGTTTCTTTTAGCATATGGGTAATGACAATAAGAGGAGAGCACATATTTAGAATCCAAAGTATAACGACTCATGAGATATGTGTTACATGGTTCATTCTACATGATTTATGAGCTTTACATTTTAGACTTATTCAAGCCATGTGAGTCAGTCCTATTTGCATGCATGATTTGATTAAAGAGTATTGATATTTTTTATGTAAATGCATACACCCGTACATACTCAGTACATTCCCAAGTTTTGATCCATATATACGTCTATGTGCTACATTGTCTTATAATGTAGGTTCAGATGCTCATCCCCAACCTCGTTAGTGATTTATGAGTACCTTTGTCTACATCTCCCCAGTGGTGAGTCCTCAGGTTCGAGGACCTATATTCAGATATTTCAGTATTTGAGGTTTTATATTATTACTTTCAGTTCAGTTTGAGTCAGTTGGGGACCTGTCCCAGCGGTTCTCAAATTCATGGAGTAGTAGAGGCTTTGTCAGACTAGTTATCATATTGTGGTTGTATTGAGATTTCCAGTATTGTTGTCATTTGGAATGTGTATTATCTTCGTATTAATTTACATTTGATATGTCAGTGCCAATGTTTTGTATATTTCTTCTTGAATGAGTTATTATGAGAAGTGGTAGGCTCAAAGGATTATCTTGGGGCTACTTGTAGCCCTAAGCACCGTGTGATGTCTCGGGAGGTAATTTTGGATCATTACACACTTGGTATCATAGCTGTGTTTTAAAAAAGACCTAGGGAGTCTGACAAGCTTTGTTGAGTAGAGTCTTGATCATCTGTGTGTAGCGCGTCACATCTATGAACTAGAGGCTACAATATATTTTAGGAAAATGTTATTTCTTTCTTTCAGATTCCATCATGCCTGAATTTGTCCCTCTCATCTAATAATTTATGCTTTTCTATTTCAGAAAATGCCTCTTTAAAGAGCGAATGCTCGCAAGAACGATGATGACAAACCCCTACCTATTGATCCTTTGAATGAGACTGTATCTCATGCTGAGTTTCGAGAAGCCTTTCAGGAGTTAGCCCAAGTAGTCATCACCAATGTTCTGGACAATAACCAGGCCACAGTTGCAAATCAGTAGGGAGGTTATGTAGCTACTCCAAGGTAGGTGAGGACCCATATTGTACCTTGAGGAGGTGAGAAAGATCACAGAAGTAATGCATGTTTCTGAGGAAAAAAATGTTGAGTTGGCGTCCTACAGGTTGAAGGACATAGCTTATGACTGGGTTGTATCATGTAGGTAGCGTAGAGGTGATAATGTTGCTCCTATGACTTGGCAAGTATTCCAAGATGAATTCTTGGACAAGTTCTTTCCTTTTGAGCTAATGGAGGTAAAGATTGAGGAGTTTATGAACTTGAGGAAGGGCTCCATAATTGTTAAGGAGTACTGCTTGAAGTTCAACCAATTGGCCAAGTATGATCTTAATTTGATTTCTGACACCTGGGCTACTATGAGAAAGTTTGTAATCGGTGTTTCTGGGTTGATAATGAAAGAGTGTAGGACTTCGATGATGGATAGGGATATGGATCTTGCTAGGTTGATGACATATGCCCAGCAAATAGAGGCAGATAAGATTAAAGAGAGAGTTAGAGTGAGGGGTAACAAGAGGGCTAGATTTGAGCAGCATGAGTTTAGCCAGCCTAGGTTTCATGGAGGGAACCTCCCTTAGTTTTAGAGACGTCTGTCAATGCCATTGCCTTCATCAGCTAGTGCTCTCACACCTAGAGACAGGCAGGAGTAAGGGGCCAGGTTTTTTATGCCTAGGTCGCAGAACAGTATTGGTAACAGGCCCCGTTATCCTTCTTTTGCTAAGTGTGGTAGGGATCATCCCAATAAGTGTTTCATAGATTTTAGGGGTATTTTGGTTGTGGCAAGAAGGTCCATAGACTTAGATATTATCCTCATCCTTTATAGGGGAACAGAGATGCTCGACCTCAAGCACAGGATACTAGTGCACCAGCTCTTGTACCCCATCCCGCCCCTGCTCAGGGCGCTTCATTTAACACTACTGGCAGTTAGTTACACAATAGATTCTATGAATTATTATCCCATCAGGAGAAGGAGAACTTTCTCTATGTTGTTACTGGTATGCTCCATGTCTTTTGGTTTGATGTCTATAGGTTGTTGGACCTCGGGTCAAGTCTCTCTTATGTGACCCCACTTATAGCTGTGAATTTCAAAATGAGTCCCGAAAAGATTTCTAAGCCTTTCCTACTTTCTAAACCAGTAGGGAGTCAGTTTTGCTAAACAAGTGTATAGAGATCGTCCTATTACTGTTCTTCATAGAGTCATACTTGTTGATTTGATAGAGTTAGACATGGTGGATTTTGACCTTATTCTAGGTATGGATTGGCTTCATTCTTGTTATGCATCTATAGATTTTCGTACCTATGTGGTCAAGTTTTAGTTTCCTGATGAACTAGTTTTTGAGTGGTCCGGGAGTTTGGTATCTCCCAAGAGTCATTTTATCTCCAATTTCAAAGACAGAAAGCTAATATCCAAAGATTGCATCTATCACCTAGTTTGAGTCAATGACACTAAGTTCGAGGCTCTAACTATTCAGTCAGTCAATATTGTTAATCAGTTTTCTGATATTTTTTCATAAGATCTCCCAGGGGTACCTCCCGATAGGGAGATAGAATTCGGGATTGACCTTTTTCCCGACACTCGTCCCATTTTTATTTCACCATACCGTATGGAACCTTCTGAGCTTAAGGAGTTGAAAGAGAAACTTAAAAACCTTTTATACAAAGGTTTCATAAGGCTGAGTATTTCTCCTTGGGGTGCACCTGTTCTACTCGTGCGGAAGAAAGATGGTTCTTTGCATATGTGCATTCACTATCGCCAGCTTAACAAGGTCATAATAAAAAATGAGTATCCTCTTCCAAGAATTGATGACCTATTTGATTAGTTGAAAGGTGCAAGTTATTTCTCTAAGATAGACCTTAGATACGGCTATCATCAACTCAAAGTGAAGGAATGTTATATTCCAAAGATAGCCTTTCGAACCCGCTATAGTCACTTTGAGTTTCTAGTCATGTCTTTCAGGCTATCTAATGCCCCAAAAACTTTTATAGACCTCATGAATCGAGTGTTCAAGTAATATCTTGATATGTTTGCCATAATGCTCATAGATGACATCCTTGTCTACCACCGCAGTAAGCATGATCATGCAGATCACCTTAGAATTATCTTGCAAACTCTTAGAGATCACCATTTGTTTTCCAAATTCAGTAAGTGTGAATTTTAGCTAAGGTCTGTAGCTTTTCTGGGTCATGTTGTTTCAGCCGAATGTATTAGAGTTGATCCCCAAAAGACAGAAGCTGTGAGAAATTGGCCTAAACCTATTTCCCCATCTGACATTAGGAGTTTCTTGGGTCTAGCTATCTACTACCACCATTTTTTTAAGGTTTCTCTTCTATTGCATCTCCCATGACCCGGTTGACTCAAAAGAAAGTTAAGTTCCAGTGGTCAGATTCCTGTGAGAAGAGTTTTCAAGAGTTGAAGACTCAACTTACTTCAGCCCCTATGTTGACTTTTCTTGATGGTACAGATAGTTTTTGGTGTATTTTGATGCCTCTAAAATTGTTTTAGGTTGTGTGTTGATGCAAAGAGGTAAGGTTATAGACTATTCCTCTTGATAGTTAGAGCCCCATGAAAAAAATTACCCAACCCATGATCTTGAGTTAGCTGTTGTGGTCTTTGCTTTGAAA
Source organism: Capsicum pubescens (assembly GCA_030864215.1). Taxonomy (NCBI): domain Eukaryota; kingdom Viridiplantae; phylum Streptophyta; class Magnoliopsida; order Solanales; family Solanaceae; genus Capsicum; species Capsicum pubescens. Next base: position 186,905,362 of record CM061546.1, read on the forward strand.
ATATGGAGACACTACCTTTATAGTGTTCATGTTGATGTGTTTACTAATCATAACAGCCTGCAGTATGTGTTTACTCAGAGGGAGTTGAATTTTAGGTAGAGAAGGTGGTTAGAGTTGTTAAAAGACTATGATATAAGTGTGTTTTATCACCCGAGCAAGGCTAATGTAGTGGCGGATGCCCTTAGCAGATTATCTATGGGTAGTGTTGCTCATGTAGAGGAAGGTAAGAAGGAGTTAGCTCGTGATGTACATTGTTTGGCTAGATAGGGTGTTAGGTTGATTTATTCAGCTGAGGGAAGTACTTTGGTGTAGAGTAGTTCTGAATCCTCTTAAGTTTCGGAAGTGAAGGAGAAGCAAGATAGAGATCCTAGTTGGGTCAAACTGAAGGAGAAAGTTAAGGACAAAAAGGTAGAGGTTTTCTCCTAAGGGGGAGATGGCGTGTTGAGATTGTAGGGTAGATTGTGTGTTTTGTGTCTTGATGATCTGAGGCAGAGGATTATGGATGAAGCGCATGGCGTGTGGTATTTTATTCATCCCGGAACTACCAAGATGTACCACGACTTGCGGGAAATCTATTGATGGAATGGTATGAATAAGTATATAGCTGAGTTTGTAGTAAAGTGTGTAATATACCAACAGGTTAAGGTAGAGTACCAAAGACCTGGTGGTGTGATGCAAGTGTTTGGTATACCCACTTGGAAGTAGGATGTGGTGAATATGGACTTCGTGATCGGGTTACCTCTTTCGCATCGTCATCATGATTCTATTTGGGTTGTTGTGGATAGGCTGACTAAGTCTGGGAATTTCTTTCCCTTGCAAACATCTTATACAACTGAGGATTATGCTAGATTGTATATCCAGGAGTTAGTTAGGATGCATGGAGTTCCCTCATCCATCATTTTTTATAGGGGCACTAAATTTACTTCTCAGTTTTTGAGGGCGTTTCATCTAGGTCTTGGTACCCAAGTTCTTTTGAGTTTCGCTTTTCATCCGTAGATAGATGGCCAGGCTGAGAGGACTATTCAGACCCTAGAAGACATATTGAGGGTGTGTGCTCTTGATTTTAAAGGTAGTTGGGATGAGCATTTGCCATTGATAAAGTTCGCCTATAATAATAGTTACCATACTAGCATCGGGATGGCACCATTTTAGGCCTTGTATGGTAGAAGATGTAGATCACCCATAGGTTGGTTTGAAGTGGGTGAAGCTGTTGCAATTGGTCCTGACACAGTGTTTTAAGCTATGGAGAAAGTTAAGTTGATTAGAGAAAGGTTTAAGACAGCTCAGAGTCGTCAAAAGTCATATGCCGATGTGAGGAGAAGAGATCTTAAGTTTAAAGTAGGTGATTTGGTGTACTTGAAGATTTCATCCATGAAAGGGATAAAGAGGTTTGGTAAAAAGGGAAAGCTTAGTCTCCGTTATGTTGGCCCGTATAAAGTCTTGAACTGTGTTGGCAAAGTAGCCTATGAGGTTTAGTTGCCTACGGAGTTGTTAGTCATTAATCATATTTATCTTGTCTCCATGCTTAAAAAGCATATGGGTGATTCCTTTATGGTAGATCCTTCAAAGAGTGCTGATATTCAGAACAGTCTTTCATTCGATGAGATTCCCGTTGAGATCCTAGATTTTCAGATCCGTAGATTGAGGAACAAATAGGTTCTCTTAGTCAAAGTGTTGTGGTGAAACCAGTCAGTTGAGGGCGCTACTTGGTAGGCAGAAGAAGACATGTGAGCCAAGTACCTGCACCACTTTTCCATGAGTTCAGATCGATCCGAAGGTATTATTCTTCCTTAATTCATCCCTTCTAATCTAAAGTTCAGCTATGTATCTATTCTTGCATGAGCTCTTGCAATTTCTGAGGTATTCAAGAGTTTAGAGAGATTTTGAGTTGTTTAGCAAATTGCTTCAGCTATGTGTACTCTATTTTTCTTGTGTTCCTAGTACAACTAGCGACATTCAATGACGAATGTTTCCAAGGGGGAGATATTGTAAGACCCCACAAAGTTTTCTCATAGTTCAGGCCTTAGAGCATGTCAAGTAAAGTGTAATTCCGACCTTAAAAGATTGAGAAGAGACTTCCCAAGAGATTGGTATTTAAACCATAAAGAATTTTCTTAAATTGGACTTTTTGTCATGTAGAGAATTGAATTAGCTTTCCAATGATACCAAATTCATCCAAATACGGCATGGGGGTGAGAAGTTGCAGTCGTTTTACTGAGACTTATCGGAATCACCCAGGTGTGACTGATGATCCGATGGACCGTCGAGACTGCGACAAACTGTTGCTCAGACCATCACAGCTAAGGAAGAAAATCCCTTTTCTGGCCCAAGTGCAACGGGCAACGGACCGTCGCTGAGAACGTCGCCACTGAGGTAGTGTGGTCTCATCCTGGCCATTATGTGACAGACGATCCGATGGAACGTCGGACCTGCGACGGACGGTCGATCCAACCGTCGAATCGGGGAAGTATGTCCCTTTTCTGGTCATCGTGTGATGGATGACCCGACAGACCATCAGACTTGCGACGGACCGTCGCTCCGACCGTCACAGACCCCGTTAAGTATTTTTAAGTCTTTTTTAAAAGGGGCTTTTGGGTCTTTTCCCTTTTAACTCCCAAATATATTCCAAACAAATAAAATGGCTTCATTCATCATCCAAAATATATGAGATCTAGGATTTCTCCCTCAAGATCAAATCTAAAACCTTTCTCCAAGAAATCGTAGAGCTCACCATGGATTCTACAAATTGAGTTGAGATTTAATTTCCCCAATTTAAAGGGCTGCAAGAACCCTCTCTCAAAAGTAAGAAGAAGAGTTTAAAGCAAGCTTGTTCATCCCATTTCATAATCTAAGGTATGTAGGGTTTTGAACAAGGGTAATCCTTTCATCCTTGTGCCTAAAGGCTTATTTAAACTATGATTTTCTTCAATCTATGAGATTTTACATGAATTTGAATTAGGTTTTTTCACCCATTATTATTGATTGCAATATTTTGATGTTTCCCATGAATTGAGAGTCTAATGGCATGATTTTCACATGTTTTCTTGAGAAATTGTTGTTGGGTCTAGACGTCATGATTTTAATCCTTGAGAAATTAATAGTTGAAATGTTTGAGATATTAAGTATAAGAGTATGTTGAGATTTTGAGGCAAATTGCTGAAATTTCCAGATTTCTACATGAGTTATGAATCTATACGCTATCTATTATGCTTTTGATCAGTTTTAACTTGAGATTGAATTATGGGTTATTGAGCCCTACTTGAGATTTGCATTTTATGAACTCTTATGCTATAAGCACCCATGATTTTAGTATTCTAAGATTATTGAGAAATGTTTTGACCTAATGTTCATCGAGTTTTGAAACCCACTTCACTACATGAGATTACAGATTTGATTATTGGGTTCTTATTGAACCATGAGATTATTCTAAAGTAGATTTTCATGAGATGAGTGAGATAATCTAAGGAGAGTAGTATTTACCTTCGAGTAGGGTAAGTTACTAGAGTTTCTTACCCCAGAACTATGTGCCACCATAGGTTGGGCCTGCGACCGAGATAATTTTTGGGTCTAAGGCCGAGATATTGGACACGAGGCTGAGATAAGTGATCACTGAATTAAGGGTATAATCCCTGGAAAGAGTACGACGCTCCTCCCCAACGTGGGATCTCTTCCTTAGGAGGACAAAACATTGGACTCCATGTATATTGCATGGTTTATGTCGGTTAAGAAAACCTCTCTTGATACAAGTTATTTTCCTAATAGTAAAGTTACAGATTTGCTCCCTAAGACTAAAGTATTTTCCCTTGATATAAGTATTTTCTATAAAACTATTAGATAAGTTATTTCCCTAAACTAGAGTATCTTTCCATTGAGACAGAATGATTTCCCTAATGCTTGAAACGAGATATTTTCCTAAAGTGAATGAAATGCCTTCAAGTATGTTTTAAAGTTATATGATTCTGAATTCCAAGTACTTCAGTCCAAAAGATTTATGAGTTCTTGAGCATTAAAAAAGTTTTACTCTCCATGAGATATATGCATGAGTTGAAAGTATTGTTTAAAGTTTCCTTTAGCCATGGGTAATGAGAATAAGAGGAGAGAACAAATTTTATTGCCAAAGTATAATGACTCAGGAGATTTGTGTTACATGCTTTATTCTACATGATTTATGAGCTTCACATTTTAGACTTATTCAAGCCATGTGTGTAATTCCTTTTTGCATGCATGATTTGATTAAGGAGTATTGATATTGTTTTATGTAAATGCATACACCCCCATATACTCAGTACATTTCCAAGTGTTGATCCACATATACGTCTATGTGCTACATTGTCTTATAATGTAGGTTCAGGTGCTCATCCCCAGCCTCGAAGTGATTTCTGAGTACCTTTGTCTACATCTCCCTAGTGATGAGTCCTCATGGTTTGAGGACCTATCATAAGACATTTCATTATTTGAGTTTTTATGTTATTACTTTCAGTTCAGTTTGAGTCAGTTGGGGATCTGTCCCAGCGGCTCTCGAGTTCATGGAGTAGTAAAGGCTTTGTCAGACTAGTTATCATACTGTTGTTGTGTTGAAATTTCCAGTATTGTGGTCGTTTGGACCGAGTATTATCTTCGTATTTCCTTTCATTTGATATGACAGTGCGTGTATTTTGTAAATTTCTTCTTGAATGAGTTATTATTAGAAGTGATAGGCTTAAAGGGTTAGCTTGGTGCTACTTGTAGCCTTAAGCACCGTGTGACATCCCAGGAGGTGATTTTGGGTAGTTACATTAACTCAAGAGAAGGAGGAATGGGTGAATTCTAATTAAAACAATTTTGTAATAGGCTAGATACACCAAATTTAATTAAACGTGCAACCAAGCCATAAATTCCAACTCATATCTTGCATAACACCATAATAAATATCAATCTACAGGAAGCCTAGCCTATCTTTACGCCAACGAAACCCAAGAAATTCCACTAAATTAGATATTTTCCATTTTGAGAAGGCTTCTCACAATGTGATGCTTTCAAAATAATAATCTACACATTCATATTAGAATACCAATATCCATACTGCATACAAATGCTTTAGGTCCACGATTGACCTAAAAATCCTATATGGGGCCCGCTTGCGAAATCACAACTTTGAAATCATCAAAATGACCCTGTAAGCTCAAAGATCATTTAGCATTAAAAATAGGTGAATTTCGAGAACAATACTCGCTCAAATCAGTTCACAAATAATATAGTTATTTAAGTTTATATTTGAGAATTAACTAATAAATTAGCAAAAACTTACAGAAATTTAGATGAGGACCTAATCCCAACAAATTCTCCAACTCACTCCGAACACCCAACGGCTAAACTCCCCAATTCTCAAAGAGTTCTAAGAATTTATAGAATAGGAACTAAAAATAAATGAGATAATATGGGGTTCCATAGATTTGAATACTGCTAGCATTCCCTTCTTTGCAATTGTAGGGACACCCTATCAAATGTGATGCCTAACCCGACTTACCTTTCATGAATGTTGAGACGAGCCAATGATCATAGTTTCCAATGATCTAGTCTTTTAAAATACTGTAAAGGTCATCAAAATTGTGATAGCCATTTACCTTCTCTTTTGTAATTACGATCAAGGGCCACACAAATGCGTAAGACATTTTCTTCCTACACCAATAGTTTTTGTCAAAGTGTCAAATCTCTAATATAACTCTCGAGATTTTTTTTGGAATATAGTGAATGCAAATGAACTATGCTACCCTAAAAAAATTGACATTTCATACTCAACGACCCCATCAATATTTCCATCTGAGGTAATTTTGATGAAATATGAATCCCACACCTAATGGCCATTTTACCAAAATCCACCCAATAGTCCAAAATGAGTCTAAATCCTTGGTACCCAAACCAAAGGTGCCCCTAGCCTTACTCAATGTTTTGTATCTAAAGAAATTGCCAAAATCGGCATACAAGAATATTAACCTAAAGTTTAAGCCTGATACTAAATTCTCAATAGTAAAAACTTCAAATATAGAATTTCTTGTAAAAACCAAATGACCTATCCGATAACCAACCTGTCAGCTCTAGCAAGTCATAAATGACTTGGGTTAAGCTATGGGAAAGTTCTAAATGGTGAAGTTATCCATAAATGTAGAAAATGATCTAGAGTGTCATAACAATATCCACTACTTAAAGTAGATTCATCCACAAAAGTAAAAGATAAAAGTACACCTAAAGGATCTAACAGGTGGGGATAGTGGTCCTCCATCTCGCTCTCAATCTCCCGAAGTAGCCTCATCGACTGCCTAGTGTGTTCGTTAAACCTTAACCACTGGAATCTTTCTACAGTAGAACTACCTTACATTCCTATCCAACATAAGAACTGGCTTCTCCATAAAGTTCAACTAAACTGAGTCCTACCGAAGCATGTGAGACTCATTTGGGATACAAAGACACAACATAAGACAAGGAAAACTTGGTGAATAGCTAGAAAATTTGGAGGCTATGCCAACACATAAGCTACCTCTATAACTATCTAAAGTATCTCAAATGGCCCAATATACCTAGGACTAAGCTTGCCCCTCCTCCCAAAAGTCATCACGCCCTTTATTGGCAATACTCATCGGAAAACCCAATCAGTAAATCCAAACATCAAAGCACAAAGTCTATATTCTACATAGCTCTTCTATCTACTATGGGCTACCTTCAACTTATCATAAATTACCTGGACCCTATCCAATGACTTACAAAGTATCATAGTACTATAGGGCCTAATTAAGAGTTTCAAACCACCATATCCAAGATCGACAACATCTACCATATATTGCCTCAAGTAGTGCCATCTCAATACTTGAATGGCAATATTATTACAGATAAATTTGGCTAAGGCTAATAGCTTCTCCTACTAACCTCTAAAGTCCATAACACATGCAATAAAATATCCTCAAAAACCATAATTGTTTGCTTCTACTGTCTATTAGTTTGAGGGTAAAAAGTATCATTGAGGTCAACTTAAGTACCCAACTCCTCCTAAAAATTCCTCTAGAAACTAGAAGTGAACATTGAGCCTCTGTCTAAACTAACAGATATAGGTTCTCCAAACAGGCAAACAATCTCATAATCACAGATATGAGTGAACCTCTCAGCATTGAAAGATATCTAAATAGAGAGAAAATGGTCTAATTTGGCCAACCAATCCTTGATGACCCAAATGTCATTGGAACCATGAGAACTGCAAGGCAAACCACTAACGAAGTCTAAAGTGTTCTTATCACACATTCACTTGAGAATAGTTAATCTATAAATCAGGCCACCAGGTCTTTAATGCTCCACCTTTATCTATTGATCAGATAGGCAATAAACTACCAAGTCTGCTACATCCCTATTTATGACATTCCTGAGTAATGCTACTTCAAATATCTATACTTCTTAGTTGTACAAGGGTGAATAGAATATCTAGAGCTATGAGCCTCTCATAATATCAACTAAATCTAGTCTCCAATCTGCAGAATAAAAATATGGACATTACATCTCAAAACACACCCTAAATCTAAGGTATGCCTCCTAGATTCACCCCTCAAAACTCGATCAAAGATGCCACAACTTCTATTAAACTTAAACTAGCAAATCCTAATTTGCTCAAACAAGGTAAACCTAGCCTCAACATTAGTAAGGATCATCCAGGAGTCCAAAATATCAAGTCAAACTATTAAGTTACCTAAAGGCATAACGTCCCAAGACAATATCCTCTCTAAAACTGTAATGAAGGCCAAGCTACCCATACTCACCCCTTCCAGCTCAAAGTATTTTTACCATATTTACCTTGCTTAGATGTTAAAGAATAGTGATATTATAGTTGTTTTGCAACTCAATCCACCTATGTTGTCTTAAATTAAGATCCTCCTGGGTCATAATGTAGAAGACTACAATGGTTAGAATAGATCTGAGAAACCATACAAGTAGTGCCTCAAAATCTTGAGAACAAATACAACCTCCGCAAACTCCAAATCATGTATGGTCTAGTTGCGTTCATGGACCTTCAGTTGCCTCGATAATAATACATAACTCTAACCTACTAGATTAGAAAAAAACCTATACCAACACCAAAAGCATCACAATATATAGTAAATCCCTAGCTCTTAATAGGATGAGTCAAAATAGAAGCTAAAGTTAGCAAGCCCTTGAGCTTTCGAAAACTTGAATCAGACTCCATGGACCACTAAAAAGAAACCTCCTTTCTATTTAACTTCATTATTGACATTATAGTAGTAGAAAAATCATCAATAAACTGCCTATAATAACCTGCCAAACCAATAAAGCTACTAACCTCAGCCAGAGATGTAGGTCTAGCTCAATAAAAAATAGCCTCAATACTTATTGGATCAACCATAGTCCCATCCTTAGACACCACTTGGACAAGGAATGTAATGGACTCGAGAAAAAACTTACACTTCGAGAATTTTACATAAAACCTATGATCTCTTAAAGTTTGGAGGACTATCTTTAAATGCAACTCATGCTCCACCCTACTCCTCAAATATAGAAGGATATCACTAATAAAAATGGTCAAAAAGAGTTGATATAGGTCCTAAACACTAGGTTCATCAAATCTATGAATGCAACTAGGGCATTGGTCAACCCAAAAGACATCACCAGGAACTCATAATGCCATAGCTATTCTTGAAGGATGTCTTAAAGATGTCCTTAACCTGTATCCTCGATGGATGGTAACCAGACCTTAAGTCAATTATAAAGAACATTATCTCTCCCTAAAGCTAGTCAAATAAGACATCAATACAAGTATAGGATAATTATTCTTCAGTAACCTTATTCAACTGCTTGTAGTCAATACACATTTGAATAAAACCATCTTTCTTCTTCACGAATAAGACAAGAGCATCCTAAGGTGATACCCTCAACCCAATAAAAACCCTACCCAAAAGATCATGAAGATGAGAATTTATCTCATTAAGCTCAGCAGGACCTATGCAATAAGGTGCCACCGAAATAGGTTAGGTTTCCTACTAAAGATCAATAATAAAGTTAATATTATGCTCAGGAGGAAAACTGAGTAGATCAATAGGAAAAATATCAATAAAATCATTGATTATAGGAACAAAATCAAGAGAAGAACTCACACTAACATAAAAAATATAAGAAAGATAGACTTATAACCCCTCAATATTAGTCTACTAGTTTGAACAGAAGAAATAATCCTTGCTAGAGCATAGCTAATAAAACCTTGTCATACAATTGGGGGTATGTAAGGCATGGCTAAGGTAAATATCTTTGTAAAATAATCCATGACTGCATGATAAGGGGATAACTAGTCCATGCCCATAATTACATCAAAGTCCACTATATCTAATACAATAAGATCAACTTGAATATCAAACTCTCAAATGATCATAACAGATAATCTATAAACCTTATCTACTACTAAAGAATACCCATTGGAGTAGGTACATGTCATGGAATTGATAAAGATTCTCAACACAACTCTAACTAACATGCATAATAAGCAGAGACATATGATTAAGTAGATCCTAGATCAAATAAATCAATATCTAGTTGATGGCACATTAAAAATATACTTATAATAATAACATCTAAAGGCTCTACCTCTAACCAACCAAGTACAGCATACAAATGACCTTGCCCACCACCTGGTTGGGGTCCTGATCGACCACCTGTCCTAAACTGTGGACTTCCTTGAGGAACTAATGGACCACCTTGTGACTTTACATAACACTTTTATCTAGGGCTAGCATTTTTGTAGTTAGTTTTACACTTAATATTGCCAGCATAACAGCCCCATATTAGGAACACTTTTTATGCTAATGTTGATTACCCTACAATCATAGCATGCCTCAGGCACTCTACCCTGACCAAAAATTCCAACTGATTAGGAATAACCATCTTGACTAGAAAAACTATAATAAGTGCCCCCCAAAGACTAACCACTACAATAACAAGGATAATCACTATAGTTGTGTCATCCCCCATACATAATTTAATGTACGGTATGACTGGACCTACTAGGCTAACTCTAGTGATGGTAAGACTAATGTGGAGGGTACTTAATCTAAAAACCTCTTTCTCTAAATTGTTAGACACTCTAATCCCATTGAAACTACCCTGGTGATGTAGTCTTTTATTGTTCCCCCTTGGTCCTCATAATAATCTCCTACATAGTCTGGGAATTATTAGAAACCTCAACAAAAGACTTATCGATTGCGACCAAAATATGTGTAGCCATAGAAAGAGGAAGTCACATTCTTCTAACAAAGTACCAAAACCCCTCATACTTGATCAGTAAGATAGTAGTAGCATGTTTAGCCAACATATGGAATTATGACTCGTAATATAGAAAGGTCATAGAACCCTACTCTAATCTCATGAACTAATCTCTCAGGAGCTCTCAATAGCTATGAGTCATATGATTGTTACATAAAACCTCAATAAATTGAGTCCATGTTAAAATAGGAGAAATAACTGGTATGGAATCAATATAACCTCTTCACCAGTGTCTTGCTACCAAGTTCAACTAAAAAGTAGTATATTCAACCCCACGAGTCTCACTAGGCATAAATTATTATGCCTATCCTCACAAGTAATCAAGAACTCAAATGCATCCTTATTTAAATACCTTGAAAAACTAAGTGGTGTTAATCTAAAAGATCTACGCAACATCTTTTGCTACTCAATAGAAATAGCTGGTGGTGGGGATACTGGCTGAGAAACTACCTACGCTAGAGGGACCTCAACTAAGGGAGCAGAAACTACAGGTTGAGCCCCTATTTATCTACCACTTTGATATATGGACTAAGCATCATTAAAGAGTGCTCAACTAACTAATACCAATAATTATACCACGTCATCACTAATTAATAAAGAATAAATTAACCTTAATATATCATGGCTACCCCTTAGACAACCAATGGTTGGGGTAGCAGAATCTCTGGCATGGGTGCGATAAAAGGATATAGAAAAGGATTTTAATCATAATTCCCAGTTTGGCCTGCAGTTCTTGTCTGACCTCGAACCCTAGGTTGGCTATGGACTCTACAAGAAACCTTAGCCACGAACTTGAGGTCCTCTCCTTCAATCATCATAGTTCGCATCATGATCATCTAGAAAAAGTAAAATAATATGAATTTTAGAAATCACTACTAACTCAATTCATGAAAGAAATGAAGAAAGTAAAGATCTTCTTAGAATGTCTTATAGCCTTCTAAAGATATGAAACAAATGTTATTGTTCCAATCTATGGACTCTACTAAATATTTACTCTTAAACCAACAATACCAGCGAACATATGCTATAATACCAAATTCTCACAACTTAATTTTGCGAGTCATGATGGCACCTACTTTAACCCACCAATAGGTAAGTCAAATCATAGGCTAGGTAATACACTAATTGATCAAAAGGTATATTAAATATAAAAATTAAGCATATAAGAGGATTGTAAATGATAAAGTATAAACACAACAAGATATATAAATATAATGAAGGATAGAAAGAGAACAAAAGACTGTTCAATGACCTATTAAGGTTGGTATAAGAGCCACTAAATCCTAAGGAATAAGAGTACTAATAGTATCTAATATATAGGTAATCTCAATAACTAAGACTAACCAAAATTAATCGAATGAGAGATAATCAACTCCAACTCTAAAAGTTCACCCTATCTCAAAATGCTAAGAATAAGTTTGACAAATTGGAAATAGCGACAGCGAGTTTGCAAATCTACATCAAGAAAATATATAGAAATATAGAATAAGAACCTTAATGGGTACTAAGTAGGCATCATTGATCAATTGAGATAAGTCATAATAAAAACATAATAATATATGAGAATGTAAACTAAGGTTGGGATAAAGAGAAAACTCAAATTAATTCTTTGACTAACGAATAATAAATAATAAGGTAAATAAAGAAGAAGGAATACAAGCTAACTATTGTATAATTGGACCCCAAGAAAGCACAAATTAGAGAAAATAACCCAGTCGAGCCCCCATAATCGTGATGGATACAATAAAGAGAACCACTGACAATAGTAATAATAATAAAGTACCCGACAACCAAAACCTAATCTAGGAATCCTTTTCGTACCATAAACACCATACTCAAAATGAATCCTTAACATCATAAGTGAATGATAAATGTCTGACTCAATAGACATTAATATCATGTTTACCAGGCTCAAACTAGGAATTTAGTATCATAAGTGAGTTATAAGTGTTCTACTTAAACTGGTATTTTAAGTAATTAAAACATAGCAAGTCAAGTAAAGAGGGAGAAAGATGACTAAATCATCTTAATGCTCAAAATATATGTAAATCAATGAAATAAGGCCTCCTCAGTCTAAAAGGACTTAATTAGGATATTTGATAAAAATAGGATCGATGGGGCCCGTTACTAACCTAAAAGTTCATACTATGATAATTTCTATCCAACACTTGACTAGGCTACAACGTTCTCCTAAAAGGTGTTAAATAATTCTAAGTAAGTCGTAAGGAAATGATTTAACTCAGGGGAAGGAGGAATGGGTCAATTCTACCTAAAAATACTTCTATAATCAGTTAAGTATTGTAAATTGTACTATACATGTAACCAGTCCATAAATTCCAACCCAAAACCTAAAATAAATCCATATTAATTCAATAATAAAGGTCAATGATTGATGAAATCAAGCCTATCCTACCTTGACGCAGATGAAGTTCGAGAAAGCACACCACATCGGATCTTTTCTCTTTCGAGAAGCATCCTCGTTATGCAATGCTATCAAAATAATAATCTATACATTAATACGATAATAACAATAAAAATATTTCATATAAATGGTTCGAGTATAAAATACATCTAAAAATCCCATGTGGATCCTATTTGTACAATCATAACATTAAAACCATTGAAATGTTCATCTAAGCTCAAGGATTATCTATCCTTAAAATGGGTGAAATTTGAGCACAAAAACTCCATCAAATCCACCCACAAAGAATATAATTTATAATTAAATATGATTATTAACTAAGACATTAAAGAAAACATACGGTAATTTAGAGGAGGAAACAATCCCAATGAACTTTCCTACACATTCCAAACACAAAACGACCAAACTCTATAATTTCTAATCTTCCTAGGGTTTTATAGACTTGGTACTTAAAATAAATAGATAAATTGGGATCCATAACATTAAATACTACCTAGGGTCCTTTCTTATTTATTGCAAGGGCCCTATTGTGAATGCGATACTGACTCGACATACCATTTATGAATACAGAGATGAGCTTATGATTTTCATAGCCAATGATCTTTGACTTGAAGAATGTATCCAAGGTAATTGAATTTATGATATTTATTTACCTTGGACTTTGAAATAATAATCAAGGTCATCATGAATACAAAGGCCATTTTTGTTCAGCGCCAACTAAAGTTGTACCAATAGTTTTTAGCCAAGTGCAAAATATCCAATAGAACCCTCAAGATTTATTCAGAATCTCATGAAAGCAAACAAATTATGCTATGCTATCATATTAGATATTTTTGAATCAACTGATCCATTGAAATATCAATCTGAGTTTATTTTGATGAAATGTGTGTCCAACACCCAATAGCTTTTATAACCAAAATCAACCCAATAGCTCAAAACGAGTCCAGTAGCCTTAAAATTAGAACCAAAGTTTCCCAAACCTACAATTGATGTTTTGGATCTAACAAAACTGTTAGAATTGGAATACAAGGCTATTAATCTAATGTTTTAAGTCTGATGACTAATGCTCAACAATGAAAACTTCAAACTAGTGAATTGGCTATAAAAACAAATAAACTATTTGGTAACCAAAATACCATCTCCAAAAAGTCATAAATGACTTAGGAGAACTATGAGAAATCTTTAAATAACAAAATAGTGTAAAAATACAGAAAATGACTTGTAGGGTCATTATATTTAAATTATTATTGAATTGGTTATTATTTTCATACTAATTTTGTTATGAGCATATATCCTTATTTCATTCATTCATATTCATAAGATTGGTACTAATAATAAAAACCAATTGTATAAAACTCTTGGATGAGGGCTTTATCGGAAAGGTTGATTGAGACACTTTGTAAAACCCTTGACTAAGGTTTTTTTATCAAGGTAGATTGGCATTTTGAAAGTATATAGGTTGTGAATCCCCCATGGGTTCTATCCGAGAATATTTAGATTGGAATATATATATGGGGTTATGCAATGGCCGCTATGAGATGACTCAAATCATTATCATCGAACTATCATCTTATTTCATCGCGTTACATAGCATTATGCTATTTATACTTCATTTTATGTGTTTGTGTTGTGTGTTGAATTCTTCATAGTCATTTTATCTCGATATTATACTTTTGTAGAAATGGTGTGAGAAAGCATTTAGAAACTTTTCTATTTGCAGGTGGAAGTATGCATATAGTATTCTTTAAGTCTTTTGTTTCTTCTTAGCCTAGTAGGCCCATGATACCTACATAGTACAAGTGGACTGTACTCATTCCTATTGTATGCCTCTTTGGTGCAGATACTAGTATTATTGCGACCTATGGTGGTTGACTTATGTTTTTAGAGACTAAGAGTACTGGTGATCTCTAGTATTTGGGGCGTATTTAACACTCTCTCTTATCTCATCTTGTCTTTATTTTCTAATTGGAGATAAATTCATGTATTTTGGATTCCTATGTCTCCATTAGTACTCTTACTCATGACACTAGATTATCGAGTTACTATTATATTATTTTAGTTTTGGATTATGTTCTATCTCTCTCTCTATATATATATATACATACACACACATGGCTTGACTTAATTGTAAAGTATCATTGTGGAATTCATTTATTTCTTTTTCAATAGTTGTATTTTGGTTGGTTGTTGGGATTACATACCCAGGGTTGGCATGTGGTAGGTTCCATCATGAACTCAATTTTATGGTCATGAAAATAGTTTGGGAGTATTATTATCAACGAAATAATGTATGTTCAAACAACCCAAGTCCCAGAGCTATTTTGCCACTATAGGTTTTGCCCAAGAGGCGTGATTTTTGATAGATATGTTCATGGTTATATACCTTGTCTATTCAAAACAACTCATCCATTCATGTGCATAAATTTTATGAAAATTTCTATTTGTATACTCATAGAATAATTTTATACAAGCTTTACCTATCATGACTTTCTACTTAGATTTCAGTTGTTTTATATTATTTTATTGTCTTTTCTATAACTTCTATTTAAATGTTATCTATTATTTTAAGCTACCCTCTATATATTTTCATGATTAGTTTTTAGTTTATAATATATATATATATATGTGTGTGTGTGTGTGTGTGTGTGTGTGTCTTGCATACTAGTAGATTCTATTGATTAGACACCGTACTAAAAAAATCTTCTTATGAGGTAGATTCAAGTAGCCAAGCTTAATGGTTTGTTGCTTGACATTCGATACACCTAACATCTTGAATATTTTTGAACTCTTCTACCATCAAGGATATGAAGCTTAACTACAACTTTCTTCTTTGTTACTCTTATACTTTTGTTTCAACCAAGGTTACGGGACCCTGTCCTAATTGACTCTTATGTTAATATAAGAGGCTTTACTAGACAATAGTAATGAGGTAGTTGAAAGTCATTTATTTATTTCCAATTTTGTCTCAATAATTATTTTCTCTTTAAGGTTTAGCTCATTATCATTTTTATACTTCTATTTTAGTTTCACTATTTATATTACTCTAGAGTTATGCTATGCACGGGGTCCTTTAGGACCACCACTGAGCAACTACTTATGGATACGGGTTGCGATATTTTTTTCAATTCAAGGGCCTTTAAGCTTCATCCTAAATATTTTTCATGATATTTGAAACTTATAGATAAATGTTTGACTTTAATACTTGGAGCTTGTAGTGAAATCAATGGTGTTTGATCCACAAGATCACTCTGTCTTCTTCGTAGATTTTTTGTGCTATTTCTGAATTATGAAAGTCCTATTTATGGTTGTAAAATTGACGATTTATTATGAGGAAAATCTTCTTTTTTCTAATTAGGTTTAAGTTACATGGTGATATTTGATTGTTCAAAGCATCTCACTTGTATACGTGATATATTTTCACAGGGATTTGATTTCACTAGGAATGTAGTATAATATTAATCTATGGCATGATCTTATTGTCTACTTTACTTGGCTTGACATACCATATCATTTGACACATTGCACTAACAATGACATGTCATCTTGGATTTATCAGCGTGGACTCATAATTTCTATTTAAATTTGATGGACTAGCCTAATAAAATTGGATTGTTAAGTAAATGCATATTTTTAGACATAAATAGTTAACTAGTTATAAAAATCCATAATATTTATTTGGACTTATATATTGAATTTAATATAATTTGAATCATTTAACGATTTTAAACATGTTAAATTTAGATGATTACAACATGTTTAAATTCTCTCTTGTTATCCAGTATCTATGCAAATAAAGGAGTTGTTGTTGTCACTAATAATTAAACATTTTCAAAATTACAAATTATAATGACCCTCTAGATCATTTTCTATATTTTTATACCTTTTCTACATTTTGAGCCTTCGTATAGCGTCCCTAAATCATTTATATCTAGTTGGGACTTACAGTTCAGTTACCAGGATGTTGGTTTGATTTTTATATCCATTTTCCTATTTTGGTGATTTTGATGTTGAAAAAAATAGTCTCACACCAAACTTCAGGTAAATGGACTCGGGTGGAAATTTTGACGGTTCAATTAGCTCCAAAATGTCAATTTTAGGAAAGAAGGAATCTTGATCAAGTTCTCAGGGATTATAATCTTATTTTCATCTATTGGTTAGATTTTAGTGAAAAAACAATTATGTATGGCACCCCTTTTTTAGTGTAAATGACCTTTGACAAAAAATTGTATGGTTGTATCAAACCTGAAATGCCAAATTTAGGTAGGGTAACATAGTTTATTTCTATGCACGGGGTTCTAAATAAATCTCAAACACCTGATCAGAGTCCATTTGGACTTAGCAAAATTATCCTATTACAAGTTGCTAGTGCAGCCGCTTAAGTGTCTTAGATACAACTTAATGGATAGCCATTTTAAAAGCGAAACACCTTTAAAGCAGCAACCACTTTACTGGCTAATCACTTTACCCTATAGCTTCCCCAAGTCATTTATGACTTCATAGAGCTGACAGATAAATTACCGGGTAGTTCATTTGATTTTTAAAGACAATTCCCTATTTTGAAGTCTTCACTAGTAAGAATTGCCAAAAGGGCAAAATATTTCATCAAACTACCTCATAGGTCAAATCTAACAATTTGATCAGCTCCAGAAATTGATTTTAGTCTTGGGGGATCTTTGGTTTAGGTCCCAAGGCTTCAGACCCATTCTATGCTATTGACCAAAAATTAATGGAAATTGCACTTGGGTGTAGACCCATTTTTCATCAAAACAACCTTACATGGAAATTTAGACCATGTATTGAGTCTAAAACATTGAATTTGATAGGGTAGCATATTTTATTTGTGGTTATGGGATTTAAGATGAATCCTTAGGGGTCGGTTGATACTTTAAAAAATTCTAAGTCTTCAGTTGGTGCATCCTCTTAATCACCCCTAACGTCTCTTAAATGGTTAGTCGATCACTTAAGCGACTAGGCTGCCACTGGGTATACCGCTTAAGAGAGGCTCTTCTGCTTAATCAAGCCCCTTCTACTTAAGTGAAGGCTACTTAAGCGGTGGTTGGTCTACTTAAACAAAGGACTTAGGCTTGGGAAGGTACCATAAAAGCAGCACTTGGTCGTTAAAATAGCGACAGCTTAAGCAGCCCAATTTCTACTTAAGTGGTATTAGATGCCCCCTTTGCCTGATTTCCTTCAATTTTTCACACAAGTTGAAGATTTTAAAACACTAAAGAGTTAGGGAACTTTGGAGTAGCATTCATAGGTGGTTTTAGGGTGTTTGTGAGCTTAAATTACTCATTCCTTCAGCGAATTCTTTGTAAGTTTTATTAATTTTATGGTTAAATTCTCCACTATTCCCCAAAATACCTAGATTATTGGTGGGTTAATTTTAGCACCATTTCAGATCAGAATTCACCCCTTCCTTCAGGGTAAATGGCCCTTGAACATAAAGAGGTGTGTTGACAATTTTAAAAGTATGATTCCGCAAGTAGGCCATACATGGAATTTTTATGTAATTTTAGACCAGATTCATAAAAATGCAATATGGGCACTGTTATTCTCATATTTGTTAGTAGATTATCACTTTGCTAGTGTGGCATCATGTGAAAGCTTCTCGAAAGGGGAAATCAGTGATTTAGTAGATTTTATTGGGCTTGCTTTGGCGTCAACATAGGCTAGGTTTACCTTTCATTTAGATTGGACTTAATCATAGTATATTTATTATAATGTGCTTGATATTGGTTGAAAATTAGGTCTTGGAGGTATAATTAGTATAATTTGGATTTTTTGGCCTATTAAGGAACCATAAATTAGTTGTAATTGACTTAGTTGCTCACATTTTAAGTAGATTTGCTATCTTAGGAATAAATTTGGTTCATTTAATATCTAATATTGATTTTAGATACCTTATCGTAGTTTGGGATAGAATTTACCTTAGGAAAAATTTTGTGGATTAGAAGTGGGGCCCTCTAGCCCTCCATAAGCCAATACTCTTATTATAGGGAATGATAAGGCTAGATATATGATCTTTATGCTAGATTGGTACTTGGGAGTTGATGTTAGTTCTGGTTCAAGTCCAATGATTTATGATACTGAGTTTCAATTCAAGTTTGGCAATTTATTATATTGAGTTCTTGTTCAAGTTCGACAATTAACAGTATTGAGTTCCGATTCAAGTCTGATAATTGATGACATGAGTTCCAGTTCAAGTCTAGCAAATGATGAGGATATGAGTTTTGGTTTGAGTCTACCATTGAGTGGTTATTTATGATATGTTTATGATATGAAAGGTTTCATGATTATGATTTGAGATATGGTTACTTAGCATGATTTTCAATATTTCTACTCTTGATGGCACCCTCTGGGATTTTGGGGCCTCGTGTTGGGTTGTTTACTTTTTTGCACTTATTGTCTTATTAAGGGTAGTTTTGTAGCAACAGTTATGTTTTTTTCATATCATTATTGTTCCGGTTATTTATTTACAATATTTGGAGTGTTATTCTAGGTTAGCCCTCTTACCTTGAATAACTTAGTTATCTTGGATGGTTATTATAATTATAAACTTGATTTAGCTTAATTATCTTGGATGTTTATTATAATTATATTATGATTTAGCTTAGTCGGCCGATGATTCCTACCGAGTACTCATGGCTTTGGTATTCATACTACACTTTTATACCTTTTTGGTTAATTTTTGAGTACTAGTGGCCATCATTTATGCCACAATCATGCTGATTAGAGTTTGGAGGCAGTGTGAGCTCTCAGAGCTGGAGTTGCCCTTTTTTTCTTCATCAACCTTTCTTTAGTCTTCATTATTTGAGACTGATGAATATTTTACTATGATAGTACTCATACTTTTTTGGGCTAGTGGTTCTTTTACCAACACTACTAAGTTGTGAGATGTTATTTTTATATTTTTTATATCTTTTGTACCCTTATTACTCCTTGATGTATTATTGTAAGTCTTTTCTTGCATAATTTCGGTCTTTATATCATTTTCACCAAATTATCCCATTGCTTCTAGCTTTGAGTTAAGTTTTTGCTTATGTACTACTGGGAAAAAGTAGGTGCTATAATGACTCATAAATTGGTCATGACAAATTGGTATTAGTGTGCTAGGTTCATTGGTATTGTTGGTATAAAAGCAAGCGTCTAGTAGACTCCTGTAGATTGGAACGATGACATTTGTTTCTTATCTATGAGAGGCTATAGGACATTCTTAGGAGATCTTCACTTCCTTCACTCTTTTTATGCTAAGGACATGAGTTTGTTTCTAAAAATACCTTTAATTTCACACTTTCCCAGATGGCTACAACGCGTGCTACCACTACATAGATGAGGACCTTGAGTCCATAACTAAGGATCTTATCCACATTAGTGGGTGACCTAGAGGTCGATAATATCCAAAAGATATTATCCTTGATAGAGACCAGGGACGGGAGCCTTCACCATACCCTATTCTCATATATTCACTCGAGATTCTTCCACCCCATCTAGTGGTATGATAGATACCATAAAAAACTCTATCGGGGTTTATTTCTCCATCATTGCTCAAAGATGCATTGGTTCAACTCATTCATGGTGCACCTTTTGATGTGCACAGTCTATGGATCAAAGTGGTATTGAGGTGGGGGCACATCCTGTAGCTGCAGATCCATAGATATAGTCCCTCATATACTGATAGTCGTTCATCCGATAACTTCCCAGCCTTCTATGTCTATTGAGGAGCAAATGATATTGGGTATATTCTTGCGATCGACTCGACCTAGGTTTTCTAGTGCACCGAGGAAGGATTCTTATGAGTTCTTGGCTTCTTGGGAGGATAGGCTCCATAATTTAGCGTTGGTTGAGACTCATGTTATGTTACACTGTTTTTAATTTGGATTTTGCAACTTGCACTGGTGGAGAGGTCCTCTTGGTTCCAGGCCAGCTAGATATTATGTATTGACCTAGACTCAGTTCTCTGAGGTCTTCTTGGAGTAGTATATGTCTCATAGTCTTAGATATATTTTGAGCGATAAGTTCTCAAGATTGTAGAAGGGCTTGATAATAATTGTGGAGTATGAGGCTCGATTTCATGAGTTTTCTTATAGCCTGCGTATGAGCGATTTTGGTTCTTTGAGAGAGGATTGAGGCTTCCTCTCTGTATAGTTACAAAGAGTTCGGTTGTTGTTGGTACATAATTTAATGAGGTTTCTAATCATGCCTAAGTTGTGGAGGAGATGCAATATGAGGCCCAAAGGGCCAACTATTAGTGACCACGATATCAAGGTAGCTTTAGTGAGAGTAGCAGTGGTTTATGATTTAGAGGCATTACTTCTTAGGGTAGGTACCTATTACGTCAACCTTATCAAAATTAGTGTCAGTCTAGTAGGACCATTTATGCCACTATTAAAATTATCGATGGAGTCCGGTCTATTTATAGTAATCAACCTGGCCAAAGTAACTACTGGAATTTATTTGTATGAAAACAGTTTAATTACTGTCTTCATAGATTTTAAAACCCATCCATATAGATCTATGGCAACGGTTACCACACCCGCTAAAACTGATCATGTTACAATAGCTCTAATGTGAAAGTTGTACACAAAGGTTACTTAATCAATCACCATGTTGGAATTTGTTGATATGGTTTTTGTTCCAAAAATATTGCGACAGTTGATCTTCTATAGAGATGGCTACCGCCGGTCCTTAAAAAATATTTTACAATGGTTATAACGAAGCTATTTCGATATTTGTTTCTTTACATTAGTGACAAGCAATAACTATTACGACAATTATTTTTCTTTAAGTGACGGTGTCGACCGTTACACGATAGCTATGAGGACGGTTCTTTAGATGGTGATATGACAACTCTTTGTAGGCTATTCGATAGCTTTTTTATAGGCTACAACAATGGTTATCTATAGGCAATTGCAATACTCATTTATAAGCTACTATAATGGTTATTTATAAGTTATTGTAACAATTATTTATAAGCAATTATAACATTTATTTATAGGCTTTTGGGACAGTTATTTGTAGGTTATTTCAATAGTTATTATTATACTATCAAATAATACAATATTATGTTATTGCACTAATTTTATAAAGCATAACATAAAATGTATATATATAAATCTATCAAGAGTATGTACTATTAATTCTCAAAATCACTGTAATACCCTGTATTTCTAAAGCATAACTTAACTCTTAGTTCATGAGTTATCCAATATAAAATTTTTGAAATGCTTACTATTTTTAAGTTTAGAGACTGCAATTGCGTAGGAAATTAAATTAGTTTTCCAATGATATAAAATTTGCCTAAATCTGATAACGGGTAAAAATTTATGGCTATTTTAAGTTTCAGTCGTTAAATACCGTAATTCAGGCCAGTAGTGCATCGCAGAGTAAGACAAAATGGCAATTGTCAGTTTCCAGTGAGGTACCGTAATACCGACGCGTCGTGCCAAATCTCATTTTCACATTTGTCAATTTCCAATTAGCCAGCACGATTGTACCACGTCGCTCCAAGCTTACAGGTCCCATCCAGTCTG
Organism: Capsicum pubescens; assembly: GCA_030864215.1. Lineage (NCBI taxonomy): Eukaryota > Viridiplantae > Streptophyta > Magnoliopsida > Solanales > Solanaceae > Capsicum > Capsicum pubescens. The sequence continues at coordinate 186,927,604 of CM061546.1, forward strand.
ACAACGCGATTTCACCACATAGCGCCACCAGACACATTCCTAGTTGTCATTTTCCAGTGGCTTGGCGCAATAGCGGAGCATTGCGCCAGGGCCTAAAATTGAGTTTTTCAATACAAATTTTTAAGTTGTTCTCAGGGGTAAATGGGTATTTTTCCATGGCCCTTATAAGTCTAAACACAAAATTAACCCCTAAATAACCCATTATCTCACCATTTATTCACTTTATTCAAAGAATAAGTCATTCTCTCTCAAAAAGGGGCTAAACCTTAGCTTCAAGAAATAAGAGAGAAAATCAAGAGTATCTCCAAGAACTTCAAGAAACTCATAAATTAAGGTATGTTAGGTGTTCATCTATGGGTTCCTTTCTCCTATAGATTCCACGAATCTATTTTCAAAATACAAGATTGTTGAATTATGAACTTGCATGGTTGAATTGAATTGAATTCATATTCATGTTATTGTTGGGTTTTAGTCCATGATTAAATTTTATTCTTTTATGAAATTAATCATTGTGTGTGTTGAATTACATGATGTTCATGATAAATCCTTCAATTTGCAAGTTGATTGATGTAGCCACAATGACTATATGTTTTGTTTATTGTAAAACCTAGGCATGCTCTCCATGTGTTTGATAAAATGCCTATTTGAAAGAAATAGTGCCATTATAACATGATAGCATGTATTCCCCATTCGTGTTTAATTAGATACATTACAAGTGTTTGATTAAATTCCTCTATGAGTGAACTTGGACAAGTATACATTGTTATGATTTTCAAGAGTATATTATGTTTTATTTTTCATGCTATCGAGTCCTGGGCGTATTTAATACCTGACAATTTAGATATGTGGCAAGATCTAGTGTCAGTTATAGAATCTTAGTCATGTCATGATCAGTAGTACTCTCAATCAGTTACAGAACTCAGTAGAACTAAGTCAGTTACCAAACTCAGGAAAACCCAGTAAACTCAATATCAGTCAAGTCCAGTTCAGTATTTTTAGTTCAATGTCTTTCAGTTGGGAGTAGGATTCAGCACCGACTGAACCTAAAGATGGGGGCTCACCTGCCAGTAGAAGGTGTGATCCTTAGAAGCAATCCTAGCATTCAAGAACTACGTAGCCAGCATAGGTTGAGAAATTAAACCTGCCAATTGAGGGTTGATGAGGTGTTTTAACCAGCCAGATATGGGTTCCACCATTCTCATTAGAGTACCTACCAGATGAGGGTAACTCTTCAGTGTTTTTACCTGTAGCATAGTACTGACACCCTTCCAACTAGGGTCACAGGTTGGACCCCAACTCAGTTATCTTATTTGGGATATGTCGGTTAGATGATTACCTCACACAGTCTCAGTTTCAGTCTTCAGAATAGAACTCAGTTCGGTTCTACAAAATTAGGACTGTTAAATACAGTCAACCAGTATCAGTAAACTAGTTATCAGTAACTTTAGATATCAGTTACTCAGTATCAAAATTTAGGACTTAGCTTCAGACAAGCTTAGGCACAATATTTATTTATATGCACACTAGTGCATACTCAGTATTTACAGCAGTATCAGTTATCCATGTGTTCTCATGTTTAGTTACTCTATATCATACTGTCAGTTATTATTCATGTATATGAACCCTTGTATTCTGCCTTACCTCATCTAGCATACCAGTATATTCCATGTACTGATGCATACTCTTTCTTTGTGTTATGATGTCTCATATCATAGGTTCGGACGCTCAGGTTCCCGATCGCGCATAGATAGATTTAGATTCAGCCAGCAGCAGTAGATTAGCAGTAAATCCTTATCATTCGAGGATATTCTTTTATTTCGTTATTTCAGTAGACTTAGTATTTCAGTAGATGGAGTTAGTTAGGGGATTGTTCCATTAACTCCACTTTCAGAAAGTTTCAGATTAAAGGCTTTTTAGACTAGTTTTCAGCCAATATTGAGTTTTACAAATTGTTATTTAAGTTGATATATTTTATCAGTATTTATAGATTTTGAACTTATGCTATTTCAGCCTATTTTCCAAATTTAGTACAGTATTATGTTTCAGTGCTCACAGTAGATATCAGTCATAGGTTAGCTTGTGGTATTTCAAGGATATAAGCAACATGTAGCGTCCGGGGTACAGACTCGGGGCATTACAAGCTTGGTATCAGAGACTAAGGTTCAACAGTTTCCTAGGAACTATAAAAGTCGTATCAAGTAGAGTCTTGTGCATAGGTGTGTAGCATACCACACTCATGGACAGGAGGCTATGAGATATTTTGGTAAACAATTTTCCTTCTTTCAGTATTTATGTCGTACGAGTGAGCATGAGGTCAAGTTAGAATCTCAGTCTAATCCATTTCTTCTTTTTATTTCCAGAACATGCCTCCCAAAAAGACTAATGAAAGGAGATCCAGAAATCAGTCAGCACCTCAGCCCGTTCAAGAAGATCCCCTAGACGAGCATGTATCCCATGCAGAGTTAAGAGATGAATTCACTACTCTAGACAATTCAGTAGCAGCCCAGAATGAATGGCCAGCTGCTGTTTTGGCTAATCAAGTGACCAATACTGCTGCAGCCAGGATTTGGGACTTCACCCGAATGAATCCTCCCCTATTCTCAGGATCTAAGACAGAAGAGGATCCACAGGATCTTCTCGATCAGTTTCAAAAAGTCTCAGATATTATGAGAGTGACTTCTAGTGAGAGTGTTGAGTTAGCCACTTATCAGCTACAAGATATGGCTCATACAGGGTTTAAGCAGTGGAAGGTAGACAGGGGCACAGATGTAGAGCCAATAAAATGGGAAGAGTTTGCTACTGCTTTCCTAGAGATATTTTTCCCTTAGAGCTTATAGAAGCCAAGGTGTTAGAGTTTATTAACCTCAGGCAAGGTAGTATGAGCGTGAATGATTATTCCCTTTAGTTAACTCATTTAGCTAGGTATGCTCCCCATGTAATAGCAGATAGTAGGTCCAGAATGAGCAAGTTCATATCTGGGGTGTCAGATAGTGTGGTTAAGGAGTGCAGAACAATGATGTTGATTAGGGTGATGGACATATCCAGGCTAATGGTCCATTCTCAGCAGATAGAAGAGGCTAAGATCAGGGAAAGATTGAGGAAGAATAAGAGAGATAGAAAATGTATCTATAATTTTAATCAGCCTAAGTCAGAGGGAGGTAACCATTCCCAGTTTCGTCCAAAATATTCATTTCCAGCTTCTTCCTCAGCCAATGCCCCAATACCTAAGATCAAAAATAGTAACAACGATCGGGTGCCAGGCTCTAAATCTCAAGGTAGTGTCATCCATGCTTGAACCAATCCTTTTTTTCATACATGTGGCAGAAGCCACAAGGTTGTCTGCAGAGCTTGTAGTGTTTTTTGTTTCGGGTATGGCAAGCCAGGCCACAGAGTCATAGATTGTCCTCAGTTAGGTTCTCAGGTTCAGCATACTTGTTCTTCAGCTCAGTCAGGTCACCTAAATCAGTAGGGTGTCACTTCTAGTGCCACTAGTGGGCAATGCCCAAATATGATTTATGCACTTCAGTTAAGAGAAGATCAACAAAATTCTCCTGATGTGGTGACTGGTACATTAAATATCTTTCATTTACATATTTATACCTTGCTAGATACAGGAGCTTCTTTATCTTTCTTAACTCCTTATATAGCCATTAACTTTGAAGTCAGTCCAGAAATCCTAGAAGAGCCTTTCTCAATTTCTACCCCAATAGGTAAATCTATAATACCCAAACGGGTATACAGGAACTGTCCGGTTATGATATCTCAAAAAGATACTTCAGCAGACCTTGTAGAGCTAGAGATGGAAGATTTTGATGTCATTCTCAGCATAGATTGTCTCAATTAATGTTATGTCTTAGTTTATTATAGAAATAGAATTGTTCATTTTCAATTCCCAAATGAACCAGTCCTTGAATGAAGGGGTAGTTCTACAGCTCTTAGGGGTCAGCTAGTTTTGTACCTTAGAGCGAGAAAGATGATATCCAAGGGGTGTATTTACCATCTTGTTTGAGTCAAAGAATCCAATTCAGAGACCCCAACCCTTGAGTCAGTTTTAGTAGTCAGGGAATTTCCAGATGTATTTCTCAAAGATCTTCCCAGAGTTTCTCCCGAAAGGGAAATCGACTTTGGAATAGACCTTCTATCAGATACTTAGCCTACATTTATTCTTCCATATAGAATGGCTCTAGAAAAACTCAAAGAGTTAAAAGAACAGTTGAAATATCTCCTAAATAAGGGATTCATCAGATCCAGCGTCTCCCCATGAGGCGCACCAGTTCTATTCATGTGTATGAAAGATGCTTCTCTTAGAATATCCACTTCCCAGAATCGATGACTTGTTTGACCAACTTCAGGGTGTCAGTTACTTTTCTAAGATAGACCTTAGATCAGGCTATCACTAGCTCAGATTCAAAGAATGTGACATTCCGAAAATAGCTTTCAGAAGCCGGTATGGTAACTTCGAGTTTCTAGTCATGTACTTTGGCCTTACAAATGCCCCAACAGCTTACATGGACTTAACGAATCGCGTGTTTAAATAGTACTTGGATATGTTCATTATAGTATTCATCATTGACATCCTTGTCTATTCCTTCAGCAAGAATGATCATGCAAATCACCTCAAAATAGTACTTCAGACACTCAAAACTCATCAATTGTTCACTAAATTCTATAAATGTGAATTTTACCTAAAGTCAGTCGCATTCATTGGTCATGTTATTTCTGGTGATGGAATTAAAGTTGATCCTCAAAATACCAAAGTGGTGAGAAATTAGCCTAGACCCATCTCTCTATTAGATATTAGGAGTTTTTTTGGGTTTAGCTGGCTATTACTATCAGTTTGTTGAGGTTTTTCATCTATTGTATCCCCCTTGTCCATATTGACTCAGAAGAAAGTCTAATTTCAGTGGTCAGATTCCTGTGAGAGGAGTTTTCAGAAGTTGAAGACTTGACTCACCTTAGCCCTTATTTTGACTGTACCAGATGGTTCAGATAGGTTTTTTGTGTACTGTGACATATCCAGAGTAGGTTTTGGTTTTGTCCTCATGCAAATAGGTAAGGTCATAGCCTATGCCTCTAGACAGCTTAAGCCCCATGAGAAGAACTATCCGACTCATGATCTTGAGTTAGCAGCTGTAGTATTTGCCTTAAAGATTTGGAGGAACTATTTGTATGGGGTGTATGTAGATGTGTTCACAGATCATAATAGCTTGCAGTATGTGTTTTCTTAGAAAAATTTAAATTTGCGTCAGAGTAGGTGGTTAGAATTATTGAAAGATTATGACATTAGTATTCTATATCATTTGGGCAAAGCCAACGTAGTGGTTGATGCTCTCAGTAGACTTTTTATGGGTAGTGTTGCTTATGTTGAGGATAGTAAGAAAAATTTAGTTTAGAAAATTCATCAGCTAGCCTGGCTAGGTGTTCACTTAGTCGATTTAACAGAAGGTAGTTTGTGCGTTCAGAAAAGTTCTGAATCCTCTTTAGTTTTTGAGGTGATGGAAAAGTAGGATAGAGATCCCAATCTTTTTAAGTTGAAAGAGTCAGTCAGAGATCAAAAAGTAGAGGTTTTTTCCAAAGGGGGAGATTGTTTGTGGCATTTCCAGGGTCGTTTATATGTGCCAGGTGTAGATGACTTGAGGTGAAAAATTCTTGTAGAAGCGCTTGTTGTGTGTTACTCGATTCATCCAGGGGCCACTAAGATATACCATGATATGTGAGAGATCTATTGGTAGAGTGGGATGAAGAGGGTTATTATAAATTTATAGCTAAATGTTCTACATGTCAGCAAGTTAATAGTGAGCACCAATAGCCTAGTCGGTCCATACAAGAGTTCAGTATTCCCAAATGGAAATTGGAAGAAGTGAACATGGACTTTGTGATGGGTTTGCCTCGTACTCATCGTCATCATGATTCTATTTGAGTTATCATAGACAGGATGACCAAATCAACTCATTTCTTGCCAATTCATACTTTTTATTCAGCCGAGGACTATGCCAAACTCTATATTAGAGAGTTGATCAGGTTACACGGATTTCTAATATCCATTATCTCAGTTAGAGGTACCCAGTTTACCTCTTATTTCTGGAAAACCTTCCAAAAGGGTCTTGGTACCTAAGTTCACCTCATTACAGCCTTTCACCCTCAAATAGATTGTCAAGCAGGAAGGACCATTCAGACTCTATAAGATATGCTAAGAGCATGCGTTATTGATATTAAGGGTGGTTGGGATAACCACTTGCCTTTAATCTAGTTCGCATATAATAACACCTATCATTCCAGTAATCATATGGCTTCATTTGAATCTCTCTATGGTATTAGATGTAGATATCCAATTGGTTGGTTTAAGCTAGGTGAGGCCAAAGTAGTAGGGTTCAACCTAGTGTTAGATGCCTAAGAGAAGGTTCTGTTAATTAGAGAAAGACTTAGGGCTACCCAGAGCCGACAGAAATCGTACGCAGATGTGAGAAGAAAGGATCTCAAGTTTGATATTGGTAATTTTGTGTTCCTAAAAATCTCTCCCATGAAAGGAGTAAAGAGGTTCGGTAAAAAGGGAAAGTTAAGTACTTGATATGTCGATCCTTACAGAATTCTCAGCCGTTTTAGAAAGGTATCTTATGAGCTTGAGTTGACTTCAGATCTAGCCTTAGTGCATCCAATATTCCATGTATCCTTGCTAAAGAAATACATTGGTGACCCAGCAGTCATAGTTTCTTTAGAGGATGTAAATATTCAGAATGATCTTTGTTTCGAGGAGGTTAAAGTCTAGATCCTCGATCTTCAGATTCATAGACTGAAGAACAAATAAGTTCTCTTAGTCAAAGTCCTTTGGAAAAATTAGTCTGTATAGGGAGATACTTAGGAAGCAGAGGCAGATAAGTTTACCAAGTATCCTCACCTCTTCTTCGCAACATCAGATCCATCTTAAGGTAATAGTCTTCCTTAGCTTAAAACAATTTCATGTTCAGCTATAATTTCAACTTGGTAATCATTAACGTTGCATATTTAGTCATGCATTTAGGAATCAGTTCAGTCATGTACTCATGCATCATATATGCATGTTCAGCATGAAAAACCCAGCTTGCCAGTAGCTTCAGTCATGAATTCCAAGAATCATATATGCATGTTCAGTGTAAGAGCTCAGTTTGTCAATAGTTCAATCATGTGGTCATGCATCAGATATGTATGTTCAGTGTGTAAACTTAGTCTATCAGTGGCTCAGCTTAATCAATCTCATTTGAGGATGAATGTTCCAAAGGGGGAGATATTGTAATACCCCATATTTCTCAAGCATAACTTAACTCTTAGTTCATGAGTTATCTAACATAAAAATTTTGAAACACTCAGTATTTATCAGTTTATATCCTTCCATTGCATAGGAAATTGAATTATCTTTCCAACGATATAAAATTTGCCTAAATTTGATAACCGGGTAAGAAGTTTTTGGCTATTTTATGTTTTAGTCGTTAAACACTATAATTCAGGCTAGAAGCGCGTTGCGGAGTATGCCAAAATGGCAATTGTCAGTTTTCAGTGAGGTACTGCGATATCGGCGCATCGCGCTAAAGCTCATTTTCTCATTTGTCAATTTCCAATATGCCAACGCGATTGTACCGTGTCGCACTAAGCTTTCAGGTCCCATCGAGTATGGCAACACAATTTCACTGTATCGCGCCACCGGTCACATTCCCAATTGTTATTTTCCAATTGCTTGGTGTGATAACACCACGTCGCACCAGGGACTAAAATTGGGTTTTTCAGTATGAACTTTTAAGTCATTCTCAGGGGTAAATGGGTATTTTTCCACGGCCCTAATCAGTGTAAACAAGAAATTAACCCCTAAATAACCCATTATCTTACCATATATTCACTCTATTCAAAGATTAAGTCATGCTCTCTAAAAAAAGGCTAAACCCTAGCTTCAAGAAACAAGAGCAAAAATCAAGAGTCTCTCTAAGAACTTCAAGAAACTCACAAAGTAAGGTATGTTAGATGTTCATCTATGGGTTCCTTTCACCCAGAGAGTCCACGAATCCATTTTCAAAATACAAGATTGTTGAATTATGAACTTCCATGCTTGAATTGAATTGAATTCATGTTCATATTATTGTTGGGTTTTAGTCGATGATTAAATCACATACTTTTATGAAATTAATCATTGTATGTGTTGAATTACATGATCTTCATGATAAATCCTTCAATTTGAAAGTTGATTTATATAGCCATGATGACTATATGTTTTGATTATTGTATAACCTAAGCATGCTCTCTATGTGTTTGATAAAATACCTATGTGAATGAATTAGTTCCATTATAACATGATAGCATGTATTCCCCATTCATGTATAAGTAGATGCATTACAATTGTTTGATTAAATACATCTATGAGTAAACTACGGACAAGTATACATTGTTATGATTTTCAAGAGTATATTATGCTTTATTTTTCATGCTATCGAGTCCTGGGGTATTTAATACCCGACAATTTTAGCTATGTGCCAAGAACCAGTGTCAGTTATAGAATCTCAGTCATGTCATAATCAGTAGTACTTTCAGTCAATTACAGAACTCAGTAAAACTCAGTCAGTTACCAAACTCTGGAAAACTCAGTAAGCTTAGTATTAGTCCAGTCTAGTCCAGTATACTCAGTTTAGTGCCTTTTATTTGGGAGTAGGATCTACCACCGAGTAATCCCCAGGATGGTGGATCACCTGTCAGTTGAGGGTGTGATCCTTAGAAGCAATCCTTACATTCTAGAACTATGTAGCCAGCGTAGGTTAAAACATCAAACCTACTATTTGAGGGTTGATGAGGTGTTTTAACCTGGAAAATGAGGGTTCCACCATTCTCATTAGAGTACATACCTGATGAGGGTAACTCTTCAATGTCTTTACCTATGGCACGGTACAAACACCCTTTTAACTGGGGTCACAGGTTGGACCCCAACTCAGTAATCTTATTTGGGGTATGTTTGTTAGATAATTACCTCCCATAGGCTCAGTTTCAGTCTTTAGAATAAAACTCAGTTCAGTTCTACAAGATCAGGACTATCAGATATAGTCAATCAGTATCAGTAAATCAGTTATCAGTAACTTCAGATATAAGTTACTCAGTATTAGAATTCAGGACTTAGCTTCAGAAAAACTTAGTCATAGTATTTATTTATATGCACACTAGTGCATACTCAGTATTTACAACAGTTTCAATTATCTATGTACTCTTATGTTCATTTACTCTATATCATACAGTAAGTTATTGTTCATGCATGTGAACCATTGCATTCAACCTTACCTCATCTATCATACCACTACATTCCACGTACTAATGCATACTCTTTCTTTGTTCTATGATGTATCATATCATAGGTTCGAACACTCTGGTTCCCGACCACGCATATATAAATTTAGATTCAGCCAACAACTATAAATTAGTAGTAAGACCTCATCATTCGAGGATATTCTTTTATTTTATTATTTCAGTAGACTCAATATTTTAGTAGATAGAGTTAGTTAGGGAATATCCCATCAACTCTACTTTCAGACAGTTTCAGATTGGGGGCTTTTCAGACTAGTTTTCATTCAGTATATACTTTTACAGATTGTTGTTTCAGTCGATATATTTTATCACTATTTATAGATTTTCAACCTTATGGCATTTTAGCCTAGTTTCCAAATTTATTATAGTATCATGTTTCGGTGCTCACAGCATATATTAGTGATAGGTTAGCTTGTGGACTTTCGAGCTCGTAAGCACCGTGTAGCGTCCAAGGTATAGACTCAGTGCGTTACAAACTTGGTATCAAAGCCTAAGGTTCAATAGTGTCCTAGGAAGTCTAAAAGCCGCATCAAGTAGAGTCTTGTACATGGGTGTTTAGCGCTCCACACTTATGGACAAGAGGCTATGAGATGTTTTAGGAAACATTTTCCCTACTTTTTGTATTAATGTCATGCGAGTGAGAATGAGCTCTAGTTAAACTCTCAGTCTAATCCGTTTCTTCCTTTTGTTTATAGAACATGACTCCCAAAAAGACTAACCAAAGGAGAACCAGAAATCAGTCAGCACCTCAGCCTGTTCAGGAAGATCCCCTGGACGAGTATATTTTCTATGCAGAGTTAAGAGTTGCATTCACCACTCTAGCCAATTTATTAGAAGCCTAGAATGTACGGACAGTTGTTGTTCCATCCAATCTATTGGCCAATACTACTGCAACTAGGATTTGGGGCATCACCCAAATGAATTCTCTCCTATTATTAGGATCTAAGACAGAAGAGGATCCACAGAAGTTCCTTGATCAGGTTCAGAAAGTCACAGATATTATGGGAGTGACTTCAAATGAGAGTGCTGAGTTAGCCATCTATCAACTACAAGTTGTCTCTCATATGTGGTTTAAGTAGTGGAAGGTAGTCAGGGGCATAGATAAGGATCCCATAGAATGGGAAGAGTTTTGTAATGCTTTCCTTGAGATATTCTTTCCCTTAGAGTGGAGAAAATCCAAGGTGTTAGATTTTATCATCCTCAAGAAAGGTAGTATGAGCGTGAAAGATTATTCCCTCAAGTTTACTCGGTAAGCCAGGTATGCTCCCCTGTAATAGTAGATAGTAGGTCCAGAATGAGCAAGTTCATATCTGGGGTGTCAGATAGTATTGTTAAGGAGTGCAGAACAGCGATGTTGTTTATGGAGATGGACATATCCATGATCATGGTCCATGCTTAAAAGATAGAAGAGGCTTAAATTAGAGAAAGAAAGAGGCAGAACAAGAGAGATAGAATAGGTATCTTTAATTTTAATCAGCCTAAGTTAGAGGGTGGTAACCATTCCCCATTTTTTCCAAAATCTTCAGTCCCATCTCCATCCTCAGCCAGTGCTCCGATACCTAAGTTCAAAAATGGAAATATCTATCAGGTGCCAGGCTCTAAATCTCAGGGTAGTGTCAGCAGTGCTAGAATAAATCCTCTTTGTCAGACATATGGCATAAACCACAAGGGTGTATGTAGAGCTGGAAGTGATGTTTGTTTCAAGAGTGGCAAGCTAGGCTGTAGAGTCAGATATTATTCTCAGTCAGGTTCTTTAGGTCAGCATACTCGCTCTTTAGCTCAGTTAGGTCGCCTGAATCAACATGGTGTCGCTTACAGTGCCAACAGTGGGCAACGCCTAAATAGGCTTTATGCACTTCAGTCCAGATAAGATCTAGAAAATTCTCCTGATGTGGTCATAGGTACGTTACAGTTCTTTAATTTACATATTTATGCCTTGCTAGTTGCAGGAGATTCTTTATTTTTCGTAACTCTTTATATAGCTGTTAACTTCAGAGTCAGTCCAAAAATCCTAGTAGAGCCTTTCTCAGTTTTTACCCCTATGGGTAAATCTATCATAGCCCAATGGGTATACAGGAACTATTCGGTTTTGATGTCTCAGAAAATTACTTTAGCAGACCTTGTAGAGCTAGAGATGGTAGATTTTAATGTTATTCACGGCATAGATTGATTCCATTCATGTTATGCCTTAGTTGATTGTAGAAACAAAATTGTTCATTTTTAGTTTCTAAATAAACCAGTCCTTGGATGGAGGGGTAGTACTATAGCTCTTAGGGGTTAGATTATTTTGTACCTTAGAGTGAGAAAGATAATATCCAAGGGATGTATTTACCATTTTGTTAGATTAAAAAACTCAAATTTAGAGACCACAACTCTTGAGTCGGTTTCAGTAGTTAGGGAATTTCCAGGTGTATTTCTCGAACATCTTCCCAAAGTTTCTCCCGAAAGGAAAATTGACTTCGGAAAAGACCTTCTTCTAGATACTCAGCCCATATCTATTCCACCATATAGAATGGCTCCAGCAGAACCCAGAGATTTAAAAGAACAGTTGAAAGATATCCTAGATAAGGGATTCATCAGACCCAGCATCTCCCCATAAGGTGCACCAGTTCTATTCATGCGTAACAAAGATGGTTCTCTCAGAATGTGTATTGACTACCGTCAGTTGAACAAAGTCAGTCAAGAATAAATATTCACTTTCCAGAATCAATGACTTATTTGACCAACTTTAGGGTGCTAGTTACTTTTTTAAGATAGACGTCAGATCAGGCTATCACCAGCTTAGAGTCAGAGAATGTGACATTCTAAAAATAGCTTTCAGAACCTGGTATTATCTCTTTGAGTTTGTAGTTATGTCCTTTGGCCTTACAAATACCCTAGCATCTTTCATGAGCTTAACAAATCGCGTGTTCAAATAGTACTTGGACATGTTCATTATAGTCTTCATTGATGACATCCTTGTCTATTCCCACAATGAGAATGATTATGGAAATTACCTCAGAATAGTACTTTAGACACTCAGAAATCATCAATTGTCCACCAAATTCAGTAAGTGTGAATTTTGGCTAAGGTCAGTAGTATTCATTGATCATGTTATTTCTAGTGATTGTATTAGAGATTATCCTCAAAAGACTAAAGCAGTGTGAAACTGTCCAAGACCCATCTCTCCATCAAATATCAAGATTTTCTTAGGTTTAGATAGCTATTACCATCGGTTTATTAAAGGGTTTTCATCTATTGCATCCCCCATGTCCAGATTGATTCTGAAGAAAGTCAATTTTTAGTGGTCGGATTCTTGCGAGAAGATTTTTTAAAAGTTGAAGACTCGACTCACCTCAGCCCCAGTTTTGACTCTATTAGATGGTTTAGATGGGTTTGTTGTGTACTGTGAGGTATCTAGAGTAGGTTTGGGTTGTGTCCACATGCAGAGAGGTAAGGTCATAGCCTACACCTCTAGACAACTTAAGCCTCATGAGAAGAATTATTCGACTCATGATCTTAAGTTAGCAGTTGTAGTGTTTGCCTTAAAGATTTAGAGGCACTACTTGAATGAGGTGCATATAGTTATGTTAACAAATCACAAGAGTTTGCAGTATGTCTTTTGTCAGAAAGATTTAAATTTACATCATAGAAGGTGGTTAGAATTATGGAAATATTATGACATGTGTGTTCTTTATCATCAGGGAAATGCCAATGTAGTGCTGATGCTCTCAGAAGATTGTCTATGGGTAGTGTTGCTCATGTTGAGGACAGTAAGAAGAAGTTAGTTCAGTAAGTTAATCAGCTTACCCGACTTGGTGTCCTCTTAGTTGATTCAGCAGAAGATAGTGTGTAGGTTCAAAATAGTTCTGAATCCTCTCTAGTTTCTGAGGTGATGGAAAAGCTGGATGGAGATCCCAGTCAAGTCAAGTTGAAAGAGTTAGTCAGAGATCATAAAGTAGAGGTTTTCTTCCAAGGGGGAGATGGTGTTTAGCGTTACCAGGGTCGTTTATTTGTGCTAGGTGTAGATGACTTGAGGCAACAAATTCTTGCAGAAGCGCATGGTGCGCGTTACTCGATTCATCCAGGGGCTACTAAGATATACCATGATTTGTGGGAGATCTACTGGTGGAGTGGGATGAAGAGAGATATTGTAGAATTTGTAGCTAAATGCTCTACATGTCAGCAAGTTATGATTGAGGACCAGAAGCCTAGTAGGTCCTTGCAAGAGATCAGTATTCCCAAATAGAAATAGGAAGAAGTGAACATGGACGTTGTGATGGGTTTGCCTTGTACTAATTGTCAACATGATCCTATTTGGGTTATCATAGAAAATATGACAAAATAAGCTCATTTCTTTCCAGTTCATACTTCTTATTTAGCCGAGGACTACACCAAACTCTATATCACAGAGTTGGTCAGGTTACACAGAGTTCAAGTATCATTATCTCAAATAGAGTTACCCAGTTCACCTTTCATTTCTGGAAAGCTTTCCAAAAGGGTCTTGGTACCTAAGTTCACCTCAGTATAGCCTTCCACCCTCATATAGATGGCCAAGTAAAAAGGACTATTCATACTCTAGAAGATGTGCTAATAGCATGCGTTGTTGATTATAAGGGTGGTTGGGATGATCACTTGCCTTTGATTGAGTTCGTATACAATAATACCTATTATTCAAGTATTCATATGGCTCCATTTGAAGATATCTATGGTAAGAGATATACATCTCCAACTGGTTGGTTAGAGGTAGGTGAAGCCACAGTAGTAGGGCCCGACCCAGTGTTCAATACCTTAGAGAAGGTTCAGTTAATCGAAGAAAGACTTAGGGTTATCCAGAGCTGACAAAAATCATCTGCAGATATGAGGATAAAAGATCTCGAGTTTGATATCGGTGATTTTGTGTTCCTAAAAATCACTCCCATTAAAGGAGTAAAGAGGTTTGGGAAGAAGGGAAATCTTATTCCCCGATTTGTCGGTCCTTACATAATTCTCTGCTATTTTAGAAAGGTAGCTTATGAGCTTGAGTTGCATTCAGATATAGCCTCAGTGCAGCCAATATTCCACGTCTCTTTGCTAAAGTAATGATTGGTGACCCAGCAGTCATAGTTACTTTAGAGAATGTAAATATTCAGTATGATCTTTCTTTCGAGGAGGTTCTAGTCCAGATTCTCAATCATTAGATTCATAGACTGAGGAACAAAAAAGTTCCCTTAGTCAAAGTTCTTTGGTGAAATCAGTTCGTGAGGGAGCTACTTGGAAAGCAGAGGCATATTAAAGACCAAGTATCCTCACCTCTTCTCTGTAACATCAGATCCAACTTAAGGTAACACTCTTCCTTAGATTTACTCAGTTCCATGTCAGCTATAATTATAACTTGGTAATCATTATCATTGCATATTCAATAATGAATTTATGAATTAGTTCAATCATGTACTCATGCATCAGATATGGATGTTCAGAATTAAAAACCCATCTTGTCAGTAGCTTCAGTCATGAATTTTATGCATCAGATATGCATATTCAGTGTAAGAGCTTAATTTGTCAGTAGTTCAGTCATGCATCCATGCATCAGATATGAATGTTCAGTATGTAAACTCAGTCTATCAGTGTCTCAGCATAATCAATCTCAATCGAGGATGAATGTTCCAAAGGAAGAGATATTGTAATACCTTGTATTTCTCAAGATTTACTTAACTCTTAGTTTATGAGTTATCCTGTATAAAATTATTGAAAGGCTCAATTTTTTCCTTTTAGAGCCTGCCATTGCGTAGGAAATTTAATCAACTTTCCAATGATATAAACCTCGCCTAAATTAGATAACAGGGTAAACATTTATGGCTATTTTAAGTTTCAGTCGTTAAACACCGTAATTCAGGCCAGTAACGCGTCGCGGAGTAAGACAAAATGGCAATTGTCAGTTTCCAGTGAGGTACCACAATACCGGTGCATTGTGCCAAAGCTTATTTTCATATTTGTCAATTTCCAGTGAGCAAACGCGACTGTACCGCATCGAACCAAGATTCCAAGTCCCATCCAGTATGGCAACACAATTTCACTGCGTCACGCCACCAGCCACATTTCCAGTTGTCATTTTCCAGTGGCTTGGCGCGATAGCGTCATGCCAGGGCATTAAATCGGGGTTTGTAGTATGAATTTTTAAGTCATTCTCAGGGGTAAATGGATTATTTTCCACGGCCATAATAAGTCTAAACTCAAAATTAACCCCTAAATAACCCATTATCTCACCATTTATTCATTTTATTCAATGTTTAAGTCATTCTAACTAAAAAAAGGGATAAACTCTAGATTCAAGAAACAAGATCAAAAATTAAGAGTCTCTCCAAGAATATCAAGAAATTCACAAATTAAGTTACGTTAGGTGTTCATCTATTAGTTTCTTTCACCCATAGAGTCCACGAATCCATTTTCAAAATACAAGATTGTTGGATTATGAACTTCCATGCTTGAATTGAATTGAATTCATGTTCATGTTATTATTGAGTTTTAGTCCATGATTAAATTACATGCTTTTATGAAATTAATCATTGCATGTGTTAAATTACATAATGTTCATGATAAACCCTTCAATTTACAAGTTGATTGATGTATCCATGATGACTATATGTTTTGCTTATTGTATAACCTAATCATGCTCCCCATGTGTTTGATAAAATTCCTATGTGTATGAAATAGTGTCATTATAACATGATAGCATGTATTCCCCATTCATGTATAAGTAGATGCATTACAAGTATTTGATTAAATGCCTTTATGGGTGAACTATGGACAAGTATAAATGTTATAATTTTCAAGAGCATATTATGCTTTATTTTTCATGATATCGAGTCCTAGGGTATTTAATACCCAACAATTTAGTGGTGTGCCTAGATCCAGAGTTAGTTACAGAGTCTCAGCCATGTCACGATCAGTAGTTCTCTCAGTTAGTTACAAAACTCAGTAGAACTCAGTCAATTACCAAACTCAGGAAAACTCAGTAAGCTCAGTATTAGTCCAGTCCAATTCAATATACTTTTTTCAGTGTCTTTTATTTAGGAGTAGGATTCAGCACTGAGTGAACCCAAGGATGGGGGATCACATGCCAGTAGAGGGTGTGATCCATAGAAGCAATCCTTGCATTCCAGAACTATGCAGCCAGCTTAAGTCGAGACCTCAAACCTACCAGTTGAGTGTTGATGTGGTGTGTTTAACATGTCAGGTGAAGGTTCTACCATTCTTATTAGAGTACCTACCAGATGACGGTAACTCTTCAGTGTCTTTACCTGTGGCATGGTATTGACACCCTTCCAACTTGGGTAACAACTTGGACCCCAACTCAGTTATCTTATTTAGGGCATGTCGGTTAGATTATTACCTCCCACAGTCTCAGTTTTAGTCTTAAGAATAGAAATCAGTTTAGTTCTACAGAATTAGGACTATCAGATACAGTCAATCAGTATCAGTAAATCAGTTATTAGTAACTTAAGATATCAGTTACTCAGTATCAGAATTTAGGACTTATCTTTAGACAAGCTTAGTCACAGTATTTATTTATATACACACTAGTGCCTACTAAGTATTTACAGCAATATCAGTTATCCATATACTCTCATGTTCAGTTACTCTATATCATACAGTCAGTTATTGTTCATGCATATGAACCCTTGCATTCATCCTTACCTCATCTAGCATACCATCATATTCCAGGTACTGAAGCATACTCTTTCTTTGCACTATGATGTCTCATATCATAGGTTCGGACGCTCAGGTTCCCGACCGCACATAAAAGATTCAGATTTAGCCACCAACAGTAGATTAGTAGTGAGTCCTCATTATTCGTGGATATTATTTTATTTTATTATTTTTGTAGACTCAGTATTTCAATAGATGGAGTTAGTTAGGGGATTGTCCCATCAACTCCACTTCTAGACAGTTTCAAATTAGAGGCTTTTCAGACTAGTTTTCAGTCAGTATTTAGTTTTACATATTGTAACTTCAGTCGATATATATTATTAATATTTACAAATTTTGAATCTTATGGCATTTCAGCCTATTTTTTGCATTTATTATAGTATCATGTTTCAGTGCTCACAACGGATATTAGTCATGGGTTAACTGGTGGTCTTTTGGGGTCGTAAGTACCATGAAGTGTCTGGCGTACACACTTGGGGCATTACAAACTCGGTATTAGAGCCTAAGGTTCAACAGTGTCCTAGGAAGACTAAAAGTCGCATCGAGTAGAGTCTTGTGCATGGGTGTGTAGCGTGCCACACTTATGGACAGGAGGCTATGGGATGTTTTAGGATATAGTTTCCCTTATTTTAGTATTCATGTCGTGTGAGTGAGCATAAGATCAAGTTAAACTCTCAATCTAATCTATTTCTTCCTTTTATTTATAGAACATGCCTCCCAAAAAGGCTAACAAAAAGAGAATAAAAAATCAGTCAGCACCTCAGCCCATTCAGGTAGATCCTCTGGATGAGCATGACTCCTATGAAGAGTTAATAGATGCATTCATAACTCTAGCCAATTAAGTAGTAGCCCAAAATGAACAGCCAGCTACTTTTTTGGCTAATCCAGTGGCTAATATTGCTTCAGCAAGGATTCGGGACTTCACCCAAATGAATCCTCCCATATTCTTAGGATCTAAGCCAGAAAAGGATCCATAAGAGTTCATCAATCAGGTTCAAAAACTCACTGAAATTATGGGAGTGACTTCCAGTGAGAGTACTGAGTTAGACACTTATCATCTACAAGATGTGGCTTATACTTTGTTTAAACATTGGAATATAGACAGGGGAACAGATAGAGATCCCATAGAATAAGAAGAGTTTGCTACTTCTTTCCTAGAGAGATTCTTTCCCTTAGAGCTGAGAGAAGCTAAGGTGTTATAGTTTATCAACCGTAGGCAAGGTAGTATGAGAGTTAAAGAGTATTCCCTCAAGTTTACTCAGTTAGAAATTTATGCTCCCCATGTAGTAGCCGATTGTAGGTCTAAAATGAGAAATTTTGTATCTGGGCTATCAGATAGTATGGTTAAGAAGTGCAGAATAGCAATGTTGATTAAGGATATAGATATATCTAGGATCATGGTCCATGCTATTCAGATAGAAGAGGCTAAGATCAGAGAGCGAGAGGAAGAATAAGAGAGCCAGAATAGGTAGCTTTAATTTTAATCAGCCTAAGTCAAAAGGTGGTAACCGTTCCCAGTTTTTTCCAAAATATTCAGTTCAAGCTCCATCCTCAGCCAGTTCTCTAGTACCTAAGTTCAAAAATGGTAACAAAGATTTGATGTCTGGATCTAAATATCAGAGTAGTGTCAGCAGCGCTCGAACAAATCCTTTTTGTCAAACATGTGGTAGAAACCACAAAGGCATCTGCAGAGCTGGCAGTGATGTTTGTTTTGGGTGTGACAAGCCAGGCTGTAGAGTTAGAGATTTTCCTCAGTAAGGTTCTCATGATTAGCATACACATTCTTCATCTAAGCCAGGTCGCTCGAATCAGCAGGGTGTCACTTCTAGTGCCACCAGTGGGCAACGCCCAAATAGGCTCTATGCACTTCAGTCCCGACAATGTCTAGAAAATTCTCTTAATGTGATCACTGGTACATTACAGATCTTCCATTTACATATTTATGCCTTGCTAGATCTAGGAGCTTCTTTATCTTTCATAACTCCTTATATAGTCGTTAACTTCGGAGTTAGTCCAAAACTCCTAGCAGAGCCTTTCTCAGTTTCTACCACAGTAGGTAAATCTATCATAGCCTGAAGGATATACAGGGACTGTCCGATTATGATATCTCAGAAAGTTACTTCAGCAGACCTTGTAAAGCTAGAGATGGAAGATTTTAATGTCATTTTCGACACAGATTGGCTCCATTTAAGCTATGCCTCAGTTGATTGTAGAAATGGAATTTTTTATTTTCAGTTCCCAAATGAACCCCTCCTTGAATGGAGGGTAGTACTACATCTCTTAGGGGTCAGCTTATTTTGTACGTTAGAGAGAGAAAGATGATATCCAGGGGATGTATTTACCATCTTATTTGAGTCAAAGACTCAAGTTCAGAGACCCCAACCCTTGAGTCAGTTTTATTAGTTAGGGAATTTCTATATGTGTTTCCCGAAGATATTCTCAAAGTTTCTCCTGAAAGGGAAATCGACTTTCGAATAGACCTTTATCTAGATACTCAGCCCATATATATTCTTTAATACAGAATGTCTCTAGCAAAACTTAGAGAGTTAAAAAAATAGTTGAAAGATCTCCTAGATAAGGGATTCATCAGACCCAGCATCTCCCCATGAGGTGCACCAGTTCTATTCGTGCGTAAGAAATATGGTTCTCTCAGAATGTCTATTGACTACCATCAATTAAATAAAGTCACAGTCAAGAATAAATATCCACTACCCAGAATCGATAACTTGTTGACCAACTTCAGGATGCCTGTTACTTTTTTAATATAGACCTCAGATCATGCTATAACTTGCTCAGAGTAAGAGAATTTGACATTCAAAAAATACCTTTCAAAACCCGGTATGGTCACTTCGAGTTTCCAGTCATGTCCTTTGGCATTACAAATTCCCCAGCAACTTTGATGGACTTAATGAATCATGTGTACAAATAGTACTTGGACATATTCATTATAGTCTTCATCGATGACATCCTTGTTTATACCTATAGCGAGTATGTTCATACAGATCACCTCAGAATAGTACTTCAGACTCTCAGAACTCATCAATTGTTCGCTAAATTTAGTAATTACTAATTTTGTCTAAGTTAAGTAGAATTCCTTGGTCATTTTTTTTTGGTGATGGCATTAGAGTTAATTCTCAAGAGACCAAAATAGTGAGAAACTGACCTACTCTTATCTCTCTATCAGATATCAGGAGTTTCATAGGTTTAGCTGGCTATTACCATTGGTTTTTTTAAGGGTTTTTATCTATTGCATCCCCCATGTCCAGATTGACTTAGAAGAAATTCTTGTTTTAGTGGTCAGATTCTTGTGAGAAGAGTTTTTAGGAGTTGCAGACTCAACTCACCTCAGCCCCAATTTTGACTTCACCAAATATTTCAGATGGGTTTGTTGTGTACTGTGATGCAACTTAAGTAGGTTAGGGTTATGTCCCCATGCAGAGAGGTAAGGTCATAGCCTACACCTCTAGATAGGTTAAGCCCTATGAGAAGAATTATCCGACTCAAGATCTTGAGTTAGCAGCTGTAGTATTTGCCTTAATGATTTGGAGGCACTATTTGTATGGGTTGCATATAGATATCATCATAGATCACAAGATCTTGCAGTATGTCTTTTCTCAAGAAGATTTAAATTTGCGTCAGAGAAGGTGGTTTGAATAATTGAACGATTATGACATGAGTATTCTTTATCATCTGGGCAAAGCCAATGTAGTGGTTGATACTCTCAGTAGACTGTCTATGGGTAGTGTTGCTCATGTTGAGGATAGTAAGAAGAAGTTAGTTCAGGAATTTCATCTTCTTGCTCGACTCGGTGTCCATTTAGTCTATTCAACAGAAGGTAGGGTGTTGGTTCAGAACAGTTCTGAATCCTCTCTAGTTTTCGAGGTGATGGAAAAGCAGGATAGAGATCCCTATCTTGTTAAGTTGAAATAGTCAGTCAGAGATTAAAAAGTAGAGGTTTTGTCCCGGGGGGAGATAGTGTGTTGCATATCTAGGGTCATTTATGTGTGCCAGGTGTAGATGACTTGAGGCAACGAATTCTTGCAAAAGTGCATGGTGCGCGTTACTCGATTCATCTAGGGGACACTAAGATGTACCATGATTTGTTGGAGATCATTTTGAGGAGTGGGATGAAGAGGGATATTACAAAATATTTAGCTAAATGATCTATATGTCAGCAAGTTAAGAGTGAGCACCAGAAGCCTAGGTGGTCCATGCAAGAGTTCAGTATTACCATATGGAAATGGGAATAATTGAACATGGACTTTGTAAAGGGTTTGCCTTGTACTCGTTGTCATCATGATTCTATTTGAGTTATCATAGACAGGATGACCAAATCAACTTATTTCTTGGAAGTTCATACTTTTTTTTCAGCTGAGGACTACACCAAAATCTAGATTATAGAGTTGGTTAGGTTACATAGAGTTCCAACATCCATTATCTCAGATAAAGGTACCCAGTTCACCTCATATTTCTAGAAAGCATTCCAAAAGGGTCTTGGTACCTATGATTACCTCAGTACAGCCTTCCACCGTCAGACAAATGGTCAAGTAGAAAGGACCATTCAAACTCTTGAAGATATGCTAAGAGAATGCGTTGTTAATTTTAAGGGCTGTTAGAATGACCACTTGCCTTTGATCGAGTTCGCATACAATAACACCCATCATTCCAGTATTCATATGGCTCAGTTTGAAGCTATCTATGGTAGGAGATATAGATCTCCAATTTGTTGGTTTGAGGTAGTAAGGCCACAGTAGTAGGGTCTGACTTAGTGTTCGATGACTTAGAGAAGATTCAGATAATTAGAGAAAGACTTAGGGATGCCCAGAGCTTACATAAATCCTATGCAGATATGAGGAGAAAGGATCTCGAGTTTGAGATCGGTAATTTTGTGTTCCTGAAAATCTCTCCCATAAAAGGAGTAAAGAGGTTCAGAAATAAGGGAAAGCTCAGTCCCTGATATGTCGGTCCTTATAGAATTCTCAGCCATTTCGAAAAGTAAGCTTATGAGCTTGAGTTTCCATCAGATCTAGCCTCAATCCATCTAATAGTCCACATCTCTTTTATAAATAAATGCATTAGTGATGGAGCTTTCATAGTTCCTTTAGAGGATGTAAATATTCAGAATGATCTTTCTTTCAAGGAGTTTCCAATCTAGATCCTTGATCACCAGATTTGTAGACAGAGGAACAAAGAAGTTCCCTTAGTCAAAATTCTTTTGGCAAAATCAGTTCGTAGATGGAGCTACTTGAGAAACAGAAGTAGATATACGAACCAAGTATCCTCACCTCTTCTCCACAACATCAGATCCAAATTAAGGTAATAGTTTTTGTTAGCTTTACTCAGTTCCTTGTTCAGCTATAATTATCACTTAGTAATCATTACCATTGAATATTCAGTCATGCATTCATGAATCAGTTCAGCCATGTACTCACGCATCAGATATGCATATATAGTATGCAAAACCCAGCTTGTTAGTAGCTTCAGTCATGAATTTCATGCATCAGATATGCATGTTCAGTTTAAGATCTCAATTTGTCAGTAGTTCAGTCATGTAGTCACGCATCAGATATGCATGTTCAGTGTGTAAACTCAGTCAATCAATGTTTCAGGTTAATCAATCTCATTCGAGGATGAATGTTCCCAAGGGAGGGATATTAAAATACCCCATATTTCTCAAGCTTAACTTAACTATCAGTTCATGAGTTATCCAATAATAAAATTTTAAAACTCTCAGTATTTTTCAATTTAGAGCCTGCCATTGCGTAGGAAATTGAATTACCTTTCCAATGATATATTTTTCTCCTAAATCCGATAACTGGTAAGAACTTATGTCTATTTTAAGTTTCAATCGTTAAACACCTTAATTCAGGCCAGTAGCGCATCGTGGAGGAAGCCAAAATGGCAATTTTAAGTTTTCAGTGACGTTTCGCAATACCAGCATGTCGTACCAAAGCTCATTTTCATATTTTTCAATTTCCAGTGATTCAACACGATTGTACCATGATACACCATGATTCCAGGTACCATCCATTATGGCAATGCGATTTCACCATGTTGCGCCACCAGCCACATTCCGAGTTGTCATTTTCTAGTGGCTTGGCGCGATAGTAGCGAATTACACCAGGGCCTAAAATTGGATATTTCAGTACGAAGTTTTAAGTCATTCTCAAGGGTAAATGGGTATTTTTCCACCGCCCTAATCAGTCTAAACATGAAATTAACCCCTAAATAACCAATTATCTTACCATTTATTCACTTTATTTAAAGATTAAGTCATTCTCTCTCAAAGGGGGGTTAAACCCTAGCTTTAAGAAACAAGAGCAAAAATCAAGAGTCTCTCCAAGAACTTCAAGAAACTCACAAATTAAGGAATGTTAAGTGTTCATCTATGGGTTCCTTTCACCCATAGAGTCCACGAATCCATTTTCAAAATACAAGATTGTTGAATTATGAACTTCCATGCTTGAATTAAATTGAATTAAATGTTCATGTTATTGTTGGGTTTTAGACTATGATTAAATTACATGCTTTTATGAAATTAATCATTGTATGTGTTGAATTACATGATCTTCATGATAAATCCTTCAATTTGCAAGTTGATTGATGTAGCCATAATGAATATATGTTTTGATTATTGTACAACCTAATCATGGTCCCCGTGTGTTTGATAAAATTCATATGTGAATGAAATGGTTCCATTATAACGTGATAGCATGTATTCCCCATTCATGTATAAGTAGACGCATTACAAGTGTTTGATTAAATGCATCTATGAGTGAACTATGGATAAGTATACAATGTTATGATTTCCAAGAGTATATTATGATTTATTTTTCATGCTAACGAGTCCTAGGATATTAAATACCCAACAATTTAGCTGTATTCCTAGAGACAGTGTCAGTTACAAAATCTCAGTCATGTCATGATCTGTAGTACTCTCAGTTAGTTACAGAACTCAATAGAACTAGTCAGTTACTAAACTCAGGAAAACTCAATAAGCTCAGTATCAGTCCAGTCCAGTTCAGTATACTAAGTTCAGTGTCTTTCATTTATAAGTAGGAAATAGCACCGAGTGAACTTAAGGATGGGGACTCACCTGCCAGTACAGGGTGTGATCCTTAGAAGCAATTCTTGCATTCCCGAACTACGTAGACAATGTAGGTTGAGACATCAAACCTTCCAGTTGAGGATTGATGAGGTTTTTTAACCTGCAAGATGAGGGTTCCACCGATCTCATTAGAGTACCTACCAGATGACGGTAACTCTTTAGTGTCTTTACCCATGCACGGTACTGACACCCTTCTAACTGGGGTCACAGGTTGACCTCTAACTCAGTTATCTTATTGGGGGCATGTCGTTAAGATGATTACCTCCCACAGTCTCAATTTCAGTCTTCAAAATAGAACTCTTTCAGTTCTACAAAATCAAGACTGTCAAATACAGTCAACCAGTATCAGTATATCAGTTATTAGAAACTTCAGATATCATTGACTTAGTATCAGAATTTATAACTTAGGATCAGACAAGCTTAGTCACAGTATTTATTTATATGCCCACTAGTGCATACTTAGTATTTACAACAATATAAGTTATCCATGTACTCTAATGTTCAGTTACTCTATATCATACAGTCAGTTATTGTTCAAGCATATGAACCCTTACATTCATCCTTACCTCATATAGCATACCAGTATATTCCACATACTGAAGCATACTCTTTCTTTGCGCTATGATGTCTTATATCATAGGTTCTGACGCTTAGGTTCCTGATCGCACATAGATAGATTCAGATTCAGCCAGCAACAATAGATTAGCAGTGATTCCTCATCATTTGAGGATATTCTTTTATTTAATTATTTTAGTAGACTCAGTATTTCAGTAAATGGAGTTAGTTGGGCGATTGTCCCATCAACTTCACTTTCAGAAAGTTTCAGATTAGAGGCTTTTCAAACTAGTTTCTGATTAGTATTCAGTTTTACAGATTGTTATTTTAGTCGATATATTTTATCAGTATTTATAGATTTTGCACCTTATGGCAGTTCAATCTATTTTTTGAATTTATTACACTATCATGTTTCAGTGCTCATAGCAGATATCAGTCATGGATTAGCTTGTGGTCCTTCGGGGTCGTAAGCACCGTGTAGCATTTGGGGTACAGACTCGAGGCATAACAATCGCAATCAAGAATCCAAATATTTTTTGACCACTCAAAAAAAGAAAAACATACACAAGTGTTGATGTTCAAAAGCTAAAAGTTGCTTCAAAGTTTGTCAAATTTTCCAATAGCATAAGTTGAGGCCAATATGATTGATTTCTTAGGTCAGGTATAGTACATCAATTTTTTTCGCATTTTTTTGTGTCATCACCTACAATAATAAGAAAAACAAAGAAGATGCTAATAGAGTAACATTTTGCAAACACCTAGACACAAAGAGGTTTCCTGTAATACTAAGCAATAAAATGAGGAACAAAAACCTATAAGGGACAACAACATAGTGACCAGAATAGGGTCAGATCATGAACAAAAACTTATAAGGTAACTAAGGAGAAAACAAACTCTAGAAAAAAATCATTACAAAAACAACCATACCAATACCAAGGGACGTTTGTGTCCACCGACATGTCACTACAAAAAAATTGGCCCTAAGGCCACACAAACTGTGGGAAACTTAAGCAGTAGATGTTTTGATATATAGAATACACATTTGAACTGTTTCCAAGTCATAATAACATCAACAAATCTCATTCACATATATACATAACATTTTTGAGATGTATGAATCGATAGTGTCAATGATGCATGACATATTGTAAATGACTCATGTAGTTGAATTAGAAGCCAATGGAGGGGAAATTAGGGGCCTAAAGTGTCAGCTTGAGGAATAAGACAGTTGGTGGAAATGTAGACATTTGATCTTGGCAGGGAACTTATCAAGACTTTTCCCAAATATTTACAACCTGGTGTAGCTCCAATAGACGACTTTAGCAGAATTATGGACTGATGAATTGAAAATAAATTACTTGATCATGATTCTAAGATTACTAGGTAGTATCAAAATTAATAGCTTTACTGTAAGTCTATTGTTCAAGGAAATCACCAACTAAGTCAAGAACTACCTAAAAATTTTGGACACATAACTGGAACATCAATGAACCTATAAACTTTACAAAAAATTCCACTTCTTGTTTGCCCCAAACAAATACCTTTTTCAATCAAAATGCACTTCTTTGAAGAAAATTTTCTTGATTAAATGTTTCTTCTAGTTAATTCTATAAGATATGTGCATAATGAAATTAATAAGAAAAAGGTAGTTTCAGAGACTTTGCAAAGCAGATAACTTATGAATGTTCAAAAAGGATAATGTATACTTTGATAGGCAGAGTTGTCTTTTCTTTTTTCTAAAAAGGTAACATAGTTGTATATTTCTATAAAGACTTCACAAAAATTGTGTAGTTACAAAAGAGTAAAGCATCTAATATTTTGGAATCTAACTAGGATTCTAACATTTAAAATTGATTCATGATTTCTAAATAAAGCTATTCCTTTACACAAAAAAATAGAAAACCCCAAAGTCGACCCACTACTTCAATTCAAAATCATCCAAAAAAAAACTTTCACAGATGCCAGATTATTCTAAACTAAATTATACTGGACATATAAAAGGAAAACATAATATATTCCAGGAAGTAAGAAAAACAAAATATCCATTCTATCTCAATCTTCGAATAAACATTTTCATACTTGAAAGTTGTCCCCCCATAATGGTTTTGAGCGAGTAAATGCTTGGAATATATATACTATGTGCATTGCCATTATCGTAAACTTTGACATTTCTATACATATAAATTTTAGTTATTGGGGGTATTTTAGACATTCGTGTATTTTTCCACGTTATTATTATTGTTAGAATACTTTGAAAATATTTGTTTATTTAATGGACTTGATAGTTTCTTATATATATTAATTCTTATGGTTGGGTATTGGGTTAATGGTTCTCCCTCTGGAAGGATAGTACAAAGGGTAGACTTTCAACATTAGAAAACAACTCAACCTGATGCAGCACCAACAGAAGACAAAATGTTGAACTACCCTATACAATAGATACTGGTTTTAAAAAATACAATAACCATCCGATACAGTCCAACAACAATGAAAATATCAGCAAAAATGTGAGATAAAATAACAAATAGACTAAATAGTTCACCTCTACCTAAACTATAGGTTCGAATAACTAAAATAGCCAATGTATTCATCAAAATATATTCATGTTTTCATGTAATTAGACAGGAGCCATCCAATAAAACAATCCAACAATAAAAGAAATATGAACAATAGATAAAAAAATAAGGAAAATACAATAGAGTTGCATGAGAGGAACAATAAAGAGAAATATGAGCAGCAGAAGTAGTAGTAGTAGCATCAGCAGAAGAAAGAGATGAAGAAGCATAAGAAGAAGAAGAAGAAGCATAAGAAAAAAAAAAAAAAAAAAGAGAAAAAAGAAGAAAAAAGAGAAGGAGAAGAAGAAGGAGAATAAGAAGGAGAAGAAGAAGAAGAAGAATAAGGAGAAGAAGAAGTAGAAGAAGAAGAAGAAGAAGAAGAAGAAGAAGGAGAATAAGAAGGAGAAGAAGAAGAAGAAGAATAAGGAGAAGAAGAAGTAGAAGAAGAAGAAGAAGAAGAAGAAGAAAAAGAAAAAGAAAAAGAAGGAGGAGGAGGAAGAGAAGAACAAGAAAAAGGAGGAGGAGAAAAAGAATAAGAAGAAGGAGAAGGAGAAGAAGAAGGAGAAGAATAAGGAGAAGAAGAAGGAGAAGAGGAAGCATAAGAAGAAGAAGAAGAAGAAGCATAAGAAGAAGAAGAAGAAGAAGCATAAGAAGAAGAAGAAGAAGCATAAGAAGAAGAAGAAGAAGCATAAGAAGAAGAAGAAGAAGAAGAAGAAGAAGAAGAAAAAAGAGAAGGAGAAGAAGAAGGAGAATAAGAAGGAGAAGAAGAAGTAGAAGAAAAAGAAGAAGAAGGAGAAGAAGAAGAAGAAGAAGAAGAAGAAGGGGGAGGAGGAGAAAGAGAAGAAGAAGAAAAAGGAGGAGGAGAAAAAGGATAAGAAGAAGGAGAAGGAGAAGAAGAAGGAGAAGAGGAAGGAGAAGAAGGAGAAGAAGAAGAAGAAGAAGATGAAGAAGGAGAAAAAGAAGAAGAAGGAGAATAAGAAGGAGAAGGAGAAGAAGGAGAAGGAGAAGAAGAAGGAGAAAGAAGAAGAAGAAAAAGAAGAAGAAAAAGAAAAAGAAGAAAAAAGAAGAAGAAGAAGAAGAAGAAGAAGAAGAAAAAAAAAGAAGAAGAAGAAGAAGAAGAAGAAGAAGGAGAAGAAGAAGGAGAAGAAGAACAAGAAGAAGGAGAAGGAGAAGAAGAAGGAGAAGAAGAAGAAGAAGAAGAAGAAGAAGAAGAAGAAAGAGAAGAAGGATAAGAAGAAGAAGAAGGAAAAGAAGGAAAAGAAGAAGGAGAACAAAAAGAAGAGGAGAAGTAGTTTAGATATATAGAATACATATTTGAAGGATTTCTAAATCGCAATAATATCAACAAATCTTATTCACATTTATACAAAACACTTTTGATAGCATCAATAATGTGTGACAAATATTTGTTATTGTAAGTGACTCATGTATTTAAACTAGAAGCCAAGAGAGGGGAAATTAGGGGTCTAAAGTGGAAGCTTGAGGAAGCGAGATAGTCGTTAAAAATCTAGACAAGTAATTTTGGTAGGGAACTTAGCAATACTTTTCCCAGATATTTACAACTTGGTGCAGCACCAATAGAAGACTATAGATTCCAACAACAAGAATAATATCAACAACAGATAAAAAGAGAAGAAACATACAATAAAGTCACATAAGAGACACTAAGAAGAGGAGAAGTAGAAGCAGCAACAACTTAGATATAAAGAATCAACAACAAAAGTTTAGATATGAATAGGCAGAGGTAATGACACTAACCTTGATTGTTTCTCCCAGTAGCTACTAGTGCAGATGTAATACCCCGTACATATACCTAGCTTGAAATCATCCCAAGTATGTTAGAAAATTACTTTGAAAGATGAATCCATTATTATATACATAGAATTTTAAAGATTTTCACTTTTTGTCATGTGAGAAATAGAATTAGCTTTCCAACTATACTAATTTCGTTCAAATCCAATATTAGGGTAGAAAGTTATGGCCGTTTTACAGAAAGCAGTCAAAACTACCCAGGTACGACGATGAGGGATGACAGACCATCGAGGTAGCAATGGACCATCTCCCAAACCATTATAGTGGAGACAGTGAGACCACCTTCTCCCTATGGGTTATGGTTCAGGCTGATGAACCATAGAGCTAGTGACAAACCATCGCCCAAGCAGTCACAGCAGAGGCAATGAACCCCAATTCTGCCCAGGTGCGATGGACAGGACCGATACACCATCGACCCAGTGACGGACCATCGCACCCACTATTGCATAGTTCGTTCAATTATCTTAAAGTTGTTTTTAAAAGGGTATTTGGGCCTTTTTCACCCGTTTTAACCCCTAATTATATCAGACCAGGGCTCATAAGTTCATTATCCATCTACAACATCAAATTAGGGTTTTCTCTCAAAGATAATCCCCAAAAACAAGATCCAAATCATTCCTCAAGAAACTAAGAGATTCCAAGTTCTTCAAGTCCAAGAATATCAAGAAACTCACAACCCAGGTATGTTATGTGTTGATTCATTGGTACCTTTCACCCATGAAGCTCAAGAATCTCTTTTCAAAATCTAAGTTTTATGTATTTATGAATGTTCATGATTTAAATTGAATTAAAATTTATGTTCATGATGTTGTGGGGTTTTGATTCATGTTTTAAATTACATATTCCAATGATTGACCCTAGTATATGAAGATTTGCATAATAATCATGATAAACCCCCCTTCAATTTACAAGTTGATTGATGTATCCATGATTATTAGATGTGTTGATGATTGTATAACCAAAGCATGCTCCCTATGTGTTTGATTAAATACTTATGTGAAGGAAAAGTGTCATACTAGTATAATAATATAAAATCCACATTCATGTCAAATGTTTGATGAAATGCCTTAGTCAATGAATTATGGATATATGTGTGGCCATTGTGGTGCATTAGAACTTTTACTTCATGAAATCTCCAACTTATTGTATTATGGATTGTGATATGGGTCATGTATTCAAGAAATTCATGCTTTGTCAATTTTATGCCAACAATTCCTGGGGGTACTTGTACCCGACAATTAGTTATGTGCTTAGAGCCAGTGTTATATTTTCAAGATACTCTCAGTCAAGCCATGTTCATAGAAATTTAGTCAGTCATGTGACTCAGGAAAACTCAGTAAACTCAGTAATCTCAAAAATCTCAGAAATACATTAATCTCAGTACTATTCTGTCAGTCAACGGAAACTCAGTTAATTCAGTCTAGTTTACTTCAGTAGTCCATGTTTAGTGTCTATTCAGATGGAAAAAGGAATTAGCACCCAGTGAACCCAAGGATGGGAACACACACTGTCAGATGAGAGTGTGATTCTTAGAAGTCATCCTTGCATTCCAGAACAATGTAGCCAGTATAGGTTGAGACATCAACACTGTCAGATAAGGGTTGATGAGGTGGATAAACACTATCAGATGAGGGTCCTATTATTCTCTTTTGGGGACACTATCAGATGAGGGTCACCCACAGCTTGTCCTTACTGGTGGTGCGGTAT
Organism: Capsicum pubescens; assembly: GCA_030864215.1. Lineage (NCBI taxonomy): Eukaryota > Viridiplantae > Streptophyta > Magnoliopsida > Solanales > Solanaceae > Capsicum > Capsicum pubescens. The sequence continues at coordinate 186,958,321 of CM061546.1, forward strand.
TGACACCCTTCCAATTGGGGTTACAAATTGGACCCAAACTTATCTATGATGCATTATTTGGGGCATATCGGTTAGATGACTACTTCCCACAGTTTTAGCTAAAGAATTAAGACTGTTAGATATAGTCGTTCGGTCTCAGTAATAGAACTCAAATAGTTCTACAGAATTCAGGACTGTTAGATACAGTCAACTCATAATAGAACGAAACTCAGCTAGTTTCATCAGAAACTAGACTGTCAGATACAGTCGCTCAGTATCAGTTCTTTCAGTTGTACAGTAATTAGTATCTCATGTTATCAGTACTCAAACTCAGTAATTCTTTTATCATGAACTCAGTTACAGTTATTGTGTATTCATGCATGTATTCTCATGCTCATGTTATTCAGTCAGCTAGTATAGTTTATGCATATGAACCCTTTTGCATTCTTCCTACCTCACATGCATACCAGTACATTTAAACATACTGACATATTTGTGCTATGGTGTTTTATACCATAGTTTCAAAAGCACGAGATCCAGAGCATCAACAATATTCCAATCTCAGCAGTCAGAGTTAGCAGTGAGTCCTCATCCTTCGAGGAAATGACTATTACTTTATTATCTTATTAATTAATTTATTTCAATAGTTGGAGTTAGTTGGGTACATGTCCCATCAACTCCATATTCAGACAGTTCCATCAGTTAGAGGTTTTTCAGACTATCATGTTCAGGTAGTTAATTTTAGGTTTTGTTTTGGTATTGTGATACCATTTCATTCAAAGATTCTTTTATTAGTTTTGAACCTTATGGTCTTACAGCCTTTATTTCCACATTTATACAGTAAATTATGTAGTGTTCAGGTACAGATATCAGTCATGGGTTATCTTGTGGTCCTTCGGGGTCATGAGCACCATGTAGCATTCGGGTACCAGATTCGGGGCGTTACAGTAGAAGTAGATTCTCTTGGTGAAGGAATGGATAAGTATCTTAGGATTAATTAATCATGTATTCTGAAGTAGATAAATTACATCTGCAATAACTTCTTGTCGAATGGTTCTCTTTTGTTCCTCAATTTGATCATCCATTTTTTGCATCCTTTTCTTGTATTCTTTGCAAAATTTCATTTGTGGAATTTAAAGTTGGTTCAAAAGTTCCATTTATTTTCCTCAAAGAGTTCTTTGTAACCCCTCCTCCTCAATAAGTCTTAGACATCCCAGATGTTCAGCACCTATGACTGCTAAAAATGCATCAACAGACTGATTAATTGCTCCCAGTTGCATTTCAATTTCCTCTATTTCAGCCTAATAAATCATATTCAAAAGCACATTTAAGTAACTAGAATTAAAAAATTGATCTTTGATTTCAATATAAACTTGAAAATATACAAGTTTCATACGATTGTACTAGTGGGGTTTTCATTAAAAATCTAGATAATTCATTTTGGCAGGGAACTTAGCAATACTTTTCCTAGATATTTACAACTTGGTGCAGCACCAACAGAAGACTATAGATTCCAAAAACAAGAACAATATCAACAACTGATAAAAATAGAAGAAAAATACAATAGAGTTGCATGAGAGACACTAAGAAGAGGAGAAGCAGAAGTAGAAGCAACTTATATATATTGAAGCAACAGTAATTATTTAGATGTATAGAATTGGCAAAGGTAATGACACTAACCTTGATTGTTTCTCCCTGTAGCTGCTAGTGTAGAAGTAGATTCTCTTGGTGAAGAAATGGACAATGCCGCTAGTATCTAATGATTAATTAATCTTATATTCTTAAGTGGAACAATTACATCTCAAATAACTTCTTATTGAATGTTTCTCTTTTGTTCCTCGATTTGATCCTTCAGTTTTTGCATCTTTTCTTGCATTTGTTGCACGACATCATTAGTGGGATTTAAAGTTGGTTGAAAAGTTCCATTTATTTTCCTCAAAGAAATTTTTTTAACCCATCTCAATACAGTCTTAGACGTCCTAGATGTTCAACACCCATGAATGCTTAAAATGCATCAATAGACTGATCATTTGCACCCAGTTGCATTTCAATTTCCTCTATTTTAGCCTAATAAATCATCTTCAAAAGCACATTCAAGTAATTAAAAATTAATAACTGATCATTGATGTCAATATAAACTTGAAAATAGATAAGTTTCATACAATTATACTAGTGGTGTTTTCATTTGACGTCTTGTATGTGCGATCAAGTTTTCCTAATCTGGTGGTCACAAACATATCCTTTAGCGACACTGTTCCCCCTTCTCTTTTTCCTATTCATATAAAAATGACAAAAATTACATACATGTCAAGTTAAAACTCAATAATAAATAATAGAACAAACCATTTTTTTCTTCAAATTAAAGCAAAACTCTTTTTGCCAGCAGTGTGTGGATACATATAACGCCCCGAATCTGGTACCCGGAATGCTACACGGTGCTCATGACCCCGAAGGACTACAAGCTAACCCATGACTAATATTTGTACCAGAACACTGCATGAAATACTGTATAAATTCAGAAATACTAGGCTGAAACATTCCATAAGGTTTAAACCTGATAAATATCTGATGAAACCATATCTGAATAATATGGTAAGACAATACCAAAACTAAAATAATGTCTAAAAACATCTAGTCTGAAAACGCTGTAGTCTGAAATCCTCTAAACTTTTTGAATAAGGAGTTGATGGGACATGTCCCCAACTAACTCCAACTATTGAAATAAACTAAGTAATGAGGAAATAAAGTAATGATCATGTCCTCAAAGGATAAAGACTCACTAGTAACCCTGACTGCTGAAACTGGAATGCTACTGATGCTTTGGAGCACGTGCTTCTAAACCTATGGTATAAAATACCATAGCACAAATATGTCAGTATGATTGAATGTAATGCAATGCAAGTGAAGTAGGATAAATACAAAGGGTTCAAATGCATGACAATACTAACTGAATGTATAACATGAACGTGAGAATACATGAAACAATAAGTGACTGTGACTAAATTCGTGATGGTACTAACTACTGAGTCTGATTACTGATAACATGAGTCACTAATAATTGATATAAGTGATACTAAGCGACTGTAGCTGACAGTCTAAGTTCAGTTCCGCACTATTCTGAGTTGACTGTATCTGACAGTCCTGAAATTCTAAAGAATTGTTTGAGTTTTATTACTGAGACTGAGTCTGAAACTATAACTCTGGGAAGTTGACATCTAACCGACATGCCTCTAATATGCCATTATAACTGAGTTGGGTTCAAATCTGTAACCCCAATTGGAAAGGTGTCAATACCGCGCCACTAGTAGGGACAAACTGTGAGTGACCCTCATATAACAGGTTACTCTAATGAGAACAGTGGGACCCTCATCTAACAGGTTAAGACGCCTCATCTATCCTCATATAATAGGTTATGATGTCTTAACCTAAGTTGTCTACATAGTTCTGGAACACAAAGATTGTTTCTAAGAATCACACCCTCTAATAATAGGTGAGTTTCCATCCTTGGGCTCACTTGATGCTAACTCCTACTCCCATCTGAATAGACACTGAACATGATTAACTAAACTAAACTGGACTGAGTTCATGGATTTTTGTTGACTGACGAAATACTACTGAGATTACTGAATTACTGAGCTTTCTGAGATTTACTGGGATTATTGAGTTTACTGAATTTTCCTGAGTCACATGACTGGCAGAATTCTACTAAACATGGCTTGACTGAGGATATTGTGAAAACATGACACTGGCGTTAGGCACATAGATAAATTGTTGAGTACAAGTACCCCCAGACTCGATAAAAGGAAATTGACAAGGCATGACATTCTTGAATACACGACCAACATCAACAATCCATAATATAATAAGTTGGAAATTTAATGAAGTGCATGGTTATCATAATCTTGTACATGGGAAGAAAGCATATAATCAATCTCATACTTGAATATTCTAGCATCATGAGCATTTCAACAAACATCTACATTGCATATCAATAGCATGGGAGTAATTTGAACATAAGGGTAAAACATGAATCCATCACTTAAGTCACAATTGAGCTATATTACATAATTTCTAGTCTCCTAGGCATTTTGTCAAACACTTAGGGTGCATAACTTAGGGAATGGCATAATCATCAAATTAACATATCATAACCAACTAAAAGTCATGGTTTTCAACTCACATGCTAACATATTCTCATAAAAACACATAAAGATTCCAACTTAGGAATCATACAATAACAACCACATGAATATAATCAATACATAGCATGAATATCATAATTCATAGTTTAAAACATGATTCTTGGGCTTCATGGACGAAAGGAATCCATGAATTAACACTATTCATACCTGAGAAAGGAAATCTTGAAGGTTCTTAGAGTTCTTGGATGTATTTCTTCAGATTGACCTTGATTTTGAAGGGCTGGGGTTTTGTTTTCTTAAGAGAGAATGTTCTTGATATTGGGGAAAAAGTGAGTAATAATGATTCAAAATGTTTATAGGGATTAAATCCCATACCTGGACGTGTTAATACTTTGGGAAAAGACAATTTTAGCCCTAGATGAAACTTTTAATATTCGGCAAAATTTTCTGAAATAGGCACCTGGCGCGATGTGGCGCTATCGCGTCGTGTAACTAGAATTGGAAAACTGGGAAATTGGAAGATAGAGCGATGCGGAGCTATTGCGTATCCACTTTGTTTGCGACTTGGAAGTTTGGCGCGACACGGAGACATCATGGAGATTCACTAGAAAAAGGACAATTAGGATTTAGGAGCCCTCCGCGATGTGGTGTAATTGCGGAGTCTTACTGGAAACTGAAAAACATCATTTTGTCTTATGGAACGATGTGCCACTAGCTGAAATGATGGTGTTTTATGATTGAAACTTTAAATGGACATAACTTCTTACTCGGTTATCAGATTTAGGGAAATTTGGTATCTATGGAAAGCTTATTCAATTTCCCACACAACAAAAATAAAAATCTTGAAAATTGCACATATATAAAAGTGTATTCATCTTTAAATCATGTATTTGACATCTTCAAGACAAATTTAAGCTAGGTAGAAGTATGGGGTATTACAATATCTTGCCCTTGGGAACATTCATCCTCGAATAAAACTGACTGAGATAAAAAAAAAATGATAGACTGAGGTACATGCTGAACATGAATAATTCAAACATGATTTCATGACTGATATAACTAATAAGTTTAATGTATTATGCCAAATATGCATATTTAATACATGAATAATGGATTTATGACTGCATGACTGAATTACTGATAAGATGAGTTTCTCATCAAACTGAACATGCATATCTGATGCATGAATACATGACTGAACTGACACATGAATGTATGACTGACTATGCAATGGTAATTGATACCAAGTTTATAATGGAATTCTTAACATGAACTGGACACCAAGTTGTAACTAAAATATGAACATGAAACTGGAAGGCTTAAGGAAAGTTGTTACCTAAGGCTGAGTCTGAATTAGCGAAGAAGAGGTGAGGATACGTGGTACACATGACTACTTTTTCTTCCCAAATAGCTCGCTCAATGGATTGACTTCACTAGAGCGACTTCTTTTTTCCTCAATCTGCGGGTCTTATAGTCAAGGATTTTGACTGGAATTTCCTCGTAAGAGAGACTATTTTGGATATCTATTCCCTCAACAGGTACTACAACTGTTGGGTCACCTATGAACTTCTTTAGAAAGGAGACATGAAAGACTGGATGAGCTGAAGCTAGATCTGAAGGCAACTCAATCTCGTAAGATACTTGACCGAAATGACTGAGAATTTTGAAGGGACCGACATATCGGGGACTGAGCTTTCCCTTCTTTCCGAATCTCTTCACTCCCTTTATAGAAGAGATCTTTAGATAAACAAAGTCACCAATCTCGAACTCGAGATCTTTTCAGCACACATTTGCATAGGATTTTTGTCATCTCTAAGAAGCCCGGAGTCTTTCTTTGATCAACTGGACTTTTTCTAAGGCATCGAATACTAAGTCAGGCCCTATAACTGAGTCCTCACTAACTTCGAACCTACCGACTGGAGATTTGCACCTCCTACCATATAGATCTTTGAATAAAGCCATCTTAATACTGGAATAATAGTTGTTGTTGTATGAAAACTCAATCAAAGGCAAGTGGTTATTCCAACTACCCTTAAAATCAATTACACATGCTTGCAACATATCTTCTAAAGTCTGAATGGTCCTTTCTACTTAACCATCTGTCTGGGAATAAAAGTCTTTACTGAGATGAACTTGGGTACCAAGACCCTTTTGGAATGCTTTCAAGAAATAAGAGGTGAACTAAGTACCTCTGTCTGAGATAATAGATAATGAAACACCGTGCAATCTGACCAACTCTCTAATATAGAGTTTGGCATAATCCTCGGCTGAATAAGAGGTATGTACTGGAAGGAAATGAGCTGACTTGGTTATCCTATCTACAATGATCCAAACCAAATCATGCTGATGACGAGTACAAAGAAAACCTGTCACGAAGTCCATGTTCACTTCTTCCCACTTCCAAGTAGGAATATTAAATTCTTACATGGACCCACTAATCTTCTGATGCTCTATCTTAACACATGTAGAGAACCTAGCCATAACTCTACAACACCTATTTTCATCTCACTCCACTAATAGATCTCCCGCAAGTCGTGGTACATCGTTGTAGCCCCTGGATAAATAGAGTAGCGTACACCATGCGCTTCTGCAAGAATTCACTTCCTCAAGTTAGCTACACCTGGAGCACACAGACGACCCTGACAACGCAATACACTATCTCCTCCTTGGGATAAAACCTCAACCTTCTAATCCTTGACTGACTCTTTTAACTTGACTAGACTGGGATCTTTATCTTGCTTTTCTCTCACCTTAGAAACTAGAGATGATTCTAAACTACTCTGAACCCATATACTACCCTCTGAAGAATCCACCAAATGGACACCTAGTCTGGCAAGCTGATAAACTTCCTAAGATAACTTCTTCTCACTGTCCTCAACATGATCAACACTACCCATAGACAGTCTACTGAGAGTGTCGTCCACTACATTAGCCTTGTTCGTATGATAAAGGTCACTCATGTCATAATATTTCAAGAGGTCTAACCACCTTCTCTAATGAAGATTGATACCTTTCTACTAAAATACATACTGAAGGCTCTTATGATCTATGAACATATATACATGAACTCCATATAGATAATGCCTCCACATCTTTAAGAAAAATACTATGGCTGCTAACTCAAGATCATGAGTATGATAATTCTTCTCATGGGGTTTAAGTTGTCTGGAGGCATAGACTATAACCTTACCATGCTGCATAAGGACACAACCCAAAGCTACTCTGGATGCATCACAATATACTATGAAACCATCTGAACCATCTGGAAGAGCCAAAACTGGAGTTGAAGTGAGTCGAGTCTTCAATTCCAGAAAACTCTTCTCGCAAGGATCTGACCAATGAAACTTGACTTTCTTCTGGGTCAATCTAGACATAGGTGATGTAAAAGAAGAAAATTCCTCAAAAAATCATCTATAATAGCCAGCCAAACCAAAGAAACTCCTAACATCTAATGGAGAAACAGGTCTGGGCCAGTTTTTTACTACTTTGTTCATTTGAGGATCTACTCTAATGCCATCATCGGAAATGATATGACCAAGGAATTCTACTGACCTTAGCCAAAATTCGCACTTAATAAATTTGGCGAATAACTGATGGCATCTGAGAGTCTGAAGTACAATTCTATGATAGTCTGCATGATCACTCTCACTGTAGGAATAGAAAAAAATATCATCTATGAAAACTATGATGAATATGTCCAAGTACTGCTTGAACACACGGTTCATCAAGTCCATGAAAACTGCAGGGGCATTGGTAAGACCAAAGGACATGATTAGAAATTTGAAGTGACCATACCGAGTTCAGAAAGCTATTTTTAGAATATCACATTCCCTGACTCTGAGTTAATGATAGCCAGATCTGAGGTCTATATTACATAAATAGCTGGCACCCTACAGTTGGTCAAATAAGTCGCCAATTCGGTAAAGTGGATACTTGTTTTTTATCGTCACTTTATTGAGATGATGGTAATCAATGCACATTCTGAGATGACCGTCTTTCTGGCGCACGAATAAGACTGGTGTGTCCCATGGGGACACACTGGGTTTGATGAATCCCTTATCTAAGAGATCCTTAAACTTCTCTTTCAGTTCTTTGAGTTTTGTTGGTGCCATTCTATATGGCGAAATAGATATAGGCTGAGTATCTGGAAGAAAATCAATGCCAAAGTCTATTTCCCTTTTGGGAGAAATTCCTGGAAGATCTTTGGGAAAGACATATGAATATTCACTCATGAATGGGACTAATTCAAGACTGGGAGTTTCGGAACTAGTTTTCTTAAGTCGAACAAGATTATAGACATATCCTTTAGTTATCATTTTCCTTGCCCGAAGGTAGAAAACAAGCTGACCGCTGAAACTGAAGTACTACCCCTTCACTCTAGGACAGGTTCATTCTAAAACTGGAACTATACCATTCTATTTTTGCAGTCTACTATGGTATAGCATAAATGAATCCAATCTATGTCGAGAATGACATCAAAATAAGTCATCTCTAATTCGACTAAGTCTGCTGAGGTGACTTTCTGAAATATCATAACCGGGCAGTTCCTATATACTCGCCAGGCTATGATGGTTTTACCCACTGGGGTAGATACTGAGCAGGGTTCTGCTAGAATTTTGGGACTGACTCTGAAATCAACTACTATATAAGCAGTAACAAAAGACAAGAAAGCTCCTGGATCTAGCAAAGCATAAACATGAAAGTAAAAGATCTGTAATGTACCAGTAACTACATCAGGAGAATTTTCCTGATCTTGTCAGGACTGGAGAGCATAAAGTTTGTTTGTGTGTTTCCCACTAGTAGCATTGGAAGTGGCACCCTGTTGATTTGGGCAATCGGACTGGGCTGAGAAATGGTTAAGATGACCCTGAGGACCTGGCTGAGGACAATCTCTGACTTTGTGGCTTGGCTTGCCACATCCAAAACAAATACCACTGCCCGCTCTGCAAGTACCCTGATGGTGCTTGCCACATGTCTAACAAAGAGAATAGGTTTAGACACTGCTAACACTACCCTGAGATTTAGATCCTGGCTCCCTATCTCTGTTGTCGTCTATGAATTTTAGCACTAGAGCACTAACTGAAGAAGGAGGTCGAACAGATGACTTAGGATGAAACTGAGAACAATTTTATCCCTTTAACTTAGGCTGAGAAAAGTTGATACTACATGTCCTTGCTCTTTTATTCTACTTCTCTCATCTTAATTTTTTGCTCTTCTATCTACTGAACATGGGTCTTAAGACTGGCTATGTTCATATCACTATTCAATATCGTGGACCTGCACTCATTGACCACACTATCATTTACCCCATAAACAAACTTACTCATCTTGGCCATGCTATCTGCATCAACATAAGGAGCATATCTAGCTAATTGCATAAAGTTAAGAGAATACTCATTCACCATCATGTTGCCCTGCCTGAGGTTCATAAATTCCAACACCTTAGATTCTCTAAGCTCTAGGGGAAAGAACCTATCCAGAAAAGAAAAGGCAAACCCCTTCTATTCTATAGACCCTGCATCAACTTCTCTCTCTGACTTCCACTATTTGAACCAAGTGTGAGACATATCCTGCAACTGGTATGAGTCTAGCTCATCACTCTCAATAGCTAATACCCCCATGATGTTGGTAACCTTTTGAACTTGATCAAGGAATTCCTAAGGGTCCTTATCTGACTTAGATGTGTAAAAGCATAGAGGATTCATTCAGGTGAAGTCCCAAATCCTGGCTATAGATGAATTTCCCATTGGGTTGGCTGAAATGAAAGTTGGTCGTTCATTCTCAGAAGCAACTAAATTAGCAAGAGTGGTGAATATAGCTCTGAACTCTGCATGAGAAATATTTTTGTCTAAGGGATCTACTTGGATGGGCTAAGGGGCTGACTGATTTCCATTTCTTCTTTTGGGAGGCATGTTCTATAGAGGAAAGGGAGAAATAGATTAGACTTAGAGTTAAATTTAAGATCACACTCACTGGCACGACATGAATACTGAAAGAAAGGAAACTATTCCTAAAACATCTCATAGCCTCTTGTACATAAATGTGGCATGCAACACACCTAGGTATAAGACTCTACTAGATGTGGCTTTCAGACTTCCTAGGACTCTATTGAACCTTAGGCTCTAATACCAAGTTTGTAACACCCCGAATTTGGTACCTAAAATGCTACACGGTGCTTATGAACCCAAAGGATCATAAGCTAACCCATGACTGATATATTTACCTGAACACTACATTAAATATTGTATAAATACGGAAATAGTAGGCTGAAATATGCAATAAGATTCAAAACTGATAAACATATGATAAAACAATATCTGAATAATGTGGTACGCCAATACAAAAACTGAAACAATGTTTGAAAATATCTAGTCTGAAAACACTATAGTCTGAAAGCCTCTAAACTATCTGAATAAAGAGTTGATGGGACATGTCCCTAACTAACTCCAACTACTGAAATAAACTAAGTAATAAAGAAATAAAGTAATGATCATATCCTCTAAGGATGAGGATTCAGTGCTAATGCTGACTACTGAAACTGGAATGCTACCGATGCTCTGGAGCTCATGCTTTTAAACCTATGGTATAAAAAACCATAGCACAAATACGCCAGTATGATTGAATCTACTGGTATGCAAGTGAGGTAGGATGAATGCAAAGAATTCAAATACATTAACAATGATAACTGACTGTATAACATGAACGTGAGTATACATGCATGAATAAGTGATTGTGACTGAATTCATGATGGTACTGACTACTAAGTCTGATTATTGATAACTTGAGTCACTGATAACTGATATAACTGATACTGAGTGAATGTATTTGACAGTCTAGGTTCTGATAGAACTAACTGAGTTTCATACAATTTTGAGTTGACTATATCTGACAGTCCTAAAATTCTGAAAGACTATCTAAGTTATATTACTGAGTCTGAAACTATAACTGTGGGAAATAGTCATCTAACCGACTTTCCCCTAATATGCCATTATGGCTTAGTTGGGGTCAAATCTATAACCCCAATTAGAAGGGTGTCAATACCTCGCCACTGGTAGGCACAAACTGTAAGTGGCCCTTATAGAACAGGTCACTCTAATGAGAAAGTAGGACCCTTAAGCCACCTTATCTACCCTCATATAACAGGTTATGATGTCTCAACCTACGTTAGCTATGTAATTTTGGAGATCAAATATTACTTCTAAGTGTCACACCCTTTAATAATAGGTGAGTTCTCATCCTTGGGCTCACTCGGTGCTAACTCCTACTCCCATCTGAATAGACATTGAACATGATTAACTAAACTAAACTAAACTGAGTTCATGGAGTTCTGTTGATTGACGGAATACTACTGATATTACTGAATTACTGAGATTTCTGAGATTTACTAGGATTATTGAGTTTACTGAATTTTTCTGAGTCACTTGACTAGCTGAATTCTACTAAACATGGATTGACTGAGGATATAGTGAAAATATGACACTGGCTCTAGGCACACAGCTAAATAATCGGGTACAAATACCCCAGGGACTCGATAAAAGGAAATTAATAAGGCATGACATTCTTGAATACACGACCAACATCAACAATGCGTAATACAATAAGTTGGGAATTTCATCAAGTACATGGTTATCATAATCTTGTACTTGGAAGGAATGCATATAATCAATTTCATAATTTCATATTCTAGAATCATGAGCATTTCAACAAACATCTACATTGCACATTAATAGCATTAGAGTAATTTGAACATAAGGGTAAAACATGAATACATCACTTAAGTCACAATTGAGCTATATTACATAATTTCTAGTCTCCGAGGTATTTTATCAAACACTTAGGGTGCATGACTTAGGGAATGGCATAATCATAAAATTAACATATCATAACCAACTAAAGTTCATGTTTTTCAACTCACATGCTAACGTATTCTCATAAAAACACATAAAGATCTAACTTGTGAATCATACAACAACAACCACATGAAAATAATCAACACATAGCATGAATATCATAATTCATAGTTTAAAACTTGATTATTGGGTTTCATGGATAAATGGAATTCATGAATGAACACCATGCATACCTGCGAAAAGAAACCTTGAAGGTTCTTGGAGGTCTTGGATGTATTTCTTGAAATTGACTGTAATACCCCATATTTTTCCTAGATAATTTCATCTCAAAAATCTCTAGTATTAGATTCTAAAGTGAAGGATAATTATTCCATAAGGAATTTTCAAGATTTTCACTTTTTGTCTTGTGGAAAATTCAATGAGCTTTCCAGCGATATAAGATTCGCCCAAATCCGATAATCAAGTAAGAAGTTATGATTATTTTATGTTCCCGTCATAAAACAATGCCATATTAGTCAATGGCGCGCCGTGCCACAAGAGGAAATGGCATTTGGCAAATTCCAGAATGGGTCCGTGATTATGGCACGTCATGCCAGGGCCAAATTTAGACTTGTCTTTTTCCTGTGTCTTAGCGCGATTTCCTCCGCGTGGATACAAAGTTCTAGGTCACAAAAGAAGGAGGCAATGCGATGGCTCCACATCGTGCCATCCCTTAATTTCCCAATTGTCAATTTCTAGTGACACGATGCAATAACGCCGCATCGTGCCAGGGGCCCAGTTTAAAAGGGTCAATTTTCTACCCCTATTTAAACCCAATAACACGTGATTTAATAATTCTTCACCCAAAATATACTATTTTCTCTCAAGTTTCTCTCAACAACAAGCTAGGGTTTCTATTGGGGATTCAAATTCAAGAAGGTTTCATTGTCAATCCTCACGAAATCATGAACCAAGGTATGTGTAGTGTTCATTCATGGACTCCTTTCATCCATGAAGCCGAAGAATCTCCTTTCTAAGTTTAAGTTTATGGATTTCTTTATGAATTTCATGTTGGGTTTGTTTTGTTTATATTGAGTATGATCAGTTGAATTTAAATCAATTTTGGGTGATCAATTTTATGTAGAAATGATTTGTATAGATGTATATTCATGTGAACCTATGAATAAACCCTAGATGATGAAATTAGAGATGAATTATGATGATTAATTGTTGTATAATATTGTCTACATGCGCTATGCCTACCATGTGTTTGATTAAATGCCTAGATGAAGGAACAATGCCTAGCTAGTATGATATCATGAAATCCCATGTATTTACAAGTTATGCCTATCACATGTTTTGATGGAACGCTTCTATAAATGTATTATGGATTATGATGTTAGTTATATGTTCAAGTAAGTTATGCTTGGTCAGATTCCTTCCATTGAGTCCTGGGGGTACTTTTACCCAAAATATTAGTTGTGTACCTCGAGTCATGTCATATTTTTATGATACTCTCAGTCAAGCTATGAATCCTTAGACTTCAGATAGTCTTATGACTCAGGAAAAATTTCCATGATCTCATGACTCAGTCAGTTGTCAGATAACAGCAGTATTCCGTCAGTCAATGGAACTTAGTAACTCAGTCCATGTTCAGTTTAGTAAATTATGATCAGTGTCTATTCAGATGGGAGTAGAAATTAGCACCGAGTAAACCCAAGGATGAGAACCCACCTGTTATGTGAGGGTGTGATTCTTAGAAGTAATCCTTGCATTCCAAAACTATGTAGCCAGCATAGGTTGAGACATCATATCCTGCTATATAAGGGTAGATGTGGTGGCTTAGCCTACTATATGAGGGTTCTTACCTTTCTCACTAGAGTTACCTATTATATTAGGGTCACTCATATGTTGTCCTTACTAGTGGCGTGGTATTGACACCCTTCCATTCAGGGCATAGATTGGACCCTATTTCGGCTATAATGCATCATTTGGGGTATGTCGGTTAGATGACAACCTCCCACAGTCTCAGTAAAAGAGCTCAGATAGTTCTTCAAAATTCAGGGATGTCAGATACAGTTAACTCAGACACAGTACGGAACTCAGATAGTTCCATCAGATTCAGGACTATCAGATACAGTCACGCTCATGATAGTTAGTCAGTTATTATTATTGTTCATGTGTATAAACCCCATGCATTCAGCCTACCTCACATGTATACCAGTACATTCAAAGTACTGAAGTATTTGTACTATGGTGTCTTATACCATAGGTTTAGAGACACGAGCTCCAGATCAACAACAGATTCCAGTTTCAGCAGTTAGAGTTAAAAGTGAATCCTCATCATTCGAGGGCCTGATTATTCCCTATTATCTCATTAACTAGTTTATTAGTTGGAGTTAGTTGGGGACATATCCCCAAAACTCCTTAATTAGACAGTTCATTCAGTTAGAGGTTTTCTAGACTATCATGTTTCAGACGTTAGTATTTTCAGTTTTGTTTTTTTTGGTATTTCATACCCCGTTGTGATGTTATGTTTTACTTCAGTTATGTGAACTTTATGGCCTTTTAGTTCATATTTCTGCACTATTCAGTATTTTATGCAGTATACAGGTGCAGATATCATTCATGGGTTAGCTTGTGGTCCTTCGGGGTCATGAACACCGTGTAGCATTCCGGTTCAGCAAATCGGGATGTTACATTGACCTTGATTCTCAAGGGCTGGGGTTTTCTTTTCTTGAGAGAGAATGTTCTTGATATTGGGGGAAAAAGTGAGTAATAATGATTCAAAATATTTTTAGGGATTAAATCACGTACCTATACGTGTTAAGACTTTGGGAAAAGACTATTTTATCCCTGGATGAAACTTTTTATATTTGTCAAAATTTTCCGAAATGGGCACCTGGCGCGATGCGGCGCTCTCGTGTCGTGTCACTGGAATTGGACAACTGAGAAATTGGGAGATGGCGTGACACAGAGCTATTGCATTGCCACTTTATTTACGACCTGAAAGTTTGGCGCAATGCAGAGACATCGCAGAGATTCACTGGAAAAAGGACAATTGGGATTTAGGAGCCCTCCGTGATGCGGTGTAAGCACGGAGTCTTTCTAAAAACTGAAAAATGTCATTTTGGCTTATGGCATGATGTGCCACTAGCTGAAATGACGGTGTTTTATGATTGAAACTTTAAATCGCCATAACTTCTTACCCGGTTATCGGATGTAGGTGAATTTGGTATCGATGGAAAGCTTATTCAATTTCCCACACAACAAAAAGTTAAAATCTTGAAAATTCCATATATATAAAAGTGTATTAATATTTAAAGCATGTCTTTGACATCTTCGGGATAAATTTTAGCTAGGTAGAAGTACGGGGTATTACAATACATTAGCTTCTTTCGATTCTCAGTATTTGTTTTGGACATTTTTTGTAAAATAAATCAATAACATTAACTTAAGTAATAAAGGGATCAATTTGTAGCACTAACAGTAATAGAATCGTAGATGTTAAAATACATTTTACCTTGAATTTTTCAAACTTCCAATATATAATGAGCTATTTAATTTGACATTCCTTAACATTTTAGTGCATTTTGACCATTAGAACATCATTATTTTACATGGATTGTAATGTTGTTCCTTCAAATCAGGTCTATGTTTTCTCCCTTGAATTATTTCCAAAATCCAAACTTTTTTGGCATCAAGAATATCTTATTTTGACTACAAGCTGGTGTTATCCAGTTAGGACAACAACAACAACAACAAAAATGAATCTGCATATTCTATTACAGATATAAAAAGGGTAGAAATTTCAAGAATCCCCTTGTCATTCTACTTGTTATAAAAAAATTACATATAGTTATAATTATGAAACATCAAAGTTTAGTAAAAATTAATCCACTATCAGATTCCACAGAGTTAGCAAATCACTAAACGATAGAAATAATGATATGTAACTGGAGAGTCAGATAATTAAATAATTGATTTTATAAAATTCCAAATAAAGAAAAATCAATATGAATAATTAAAAAGGAAAAAAAATAGACAAACAATGTTTAGTAAAATTACTTGTAGTGATGTGGAATATTCTTGATCATGACCGTAGTAGTCTAGTATTGTTCTTATGTCTCCAATTTATAGGTGTGGCATTGTGTTTCTTCAGTTAGCAAATCACTAAACGATAGAAATAATGATATGTAACTGGAGAGTCAGATAATTAAATAATTGATTTTATAAAATTCCAAATAAAGAAAAATCAATATGAATAATTAAAAAGGCAAAAAAATAGACAAACAATGTTTAGTAAAATTACTTGTAGTGATGTGGAATATTCTTGATCATGACCGTAGTAGTCTAGTATTGTTCTTATGTCTCCAATTTATAGGTGTGGCATTGTGTTTCTTCATCCCATTGATCCTTTTCCACTTCTCATAAAAAAAAAAACATGTCTTTCATTATTTTCCATTGACCTCCTCCTAACTGAACCCTTAATTGAACAACTTTCTCTTCCAAACCCAGCTTTGTTTACGATGTTCGCCTGACAAAAACTCTCGTCCTCCTCACAATTTTTCTTACACTATAGAAGCTACAAAGTACTCTTGTTCAATGTAGTATCTCCTACTTTTATTCTCTATAAAAATAAGTTGATTTTGCTTGAGTGTTGTTGCTATAAAAAAAAGGTCTTTTTTCCTACCTACAAAGAGTAGATGGTGCAGTAAATAATATGTTCCTTTCTTTTATTTTCTTGTTTTACTATCAATTTCTATTTTATTCTTTTGTTCAAATCTCTCTCATATTAAAAAATAATAATCAAACACTTTTTGAAAATCACTACAACTTTATCAATTTTACTCTCACAAAGTGTTTGATAAATTTGATAAAGTTGTAGTGATAAACTTTATCAATTGATAAAGTTGTAGAGATAATCTTTATCAATTTGTTCTCTCATAAAGTGTTTGATAAAGTTGATAAAATTGTAGTGATAAACTTTATGAATTGTACTCTCACAAAATGTTTGATAAAGTTGATAAAGCTGTAGTGATAAATTTTATCAATTGTACTTTATCAACTTTATCAAACATTTTGTGAAAGTGAAATTGACAAATATAAAGTTGATTTCAAAATTGATTGATTATTTTTTTAACGAGATAGAGATTTTAATAGTAGAATGAAACTGGTGGTGATAGTGAAAGAAGAAAAAGAAAGAAAGGAACAAATTGTTTACTGCATTGTCTACTTTTATAGGTAGGAAGAAAGATCTTTTTTATAGCAGCATCCCTAAGCAAAATTAGTTTTTTTAGAGAAGAAATATAGGAACTACTACATTAGAATAGAAGAATTGTGTATCTTCTATAGTGTAAGAAAAATTACGAGGACGACGAGGTGTTTTTAGGGCAAACAACGTAAACAGAGGTGGTTTTGGAAGAGGAAATTGTTCAATTGAGGGTTCAATTAGGAGGAGATCAATGAAAATGATTAAAGACAAGTTTTTTGTTAGGAGAAGTGTCCAAGGATCAATCGGTTGAAGAAACACGATGTCATACCTATGAATTGGAGACATGAGAACAATACTAGTACAATTGTTATGAACAAGTATTATTCCATATCACTATAGGTAATTTTACTAAATTTATTTTGTCTATTTTTTTGCCTTTTTAATTATTCATACTGATTTTACCTTATTTGGAAGTTTATTAAATCAATTATTTAATTATTTGATTCTCTACTTATGTATCATTATTTCTGTCGTTTCATGATCTGCTAACTCTTTGAACTTTGATGGCGTTACAATAATATCCTTGTCATTCTACTTGTTACAAGACATTTACATATGATAGCTACCTATTACTACACACAGAAAGAAAGAAGCATTCAACTCATCAATCAAAAAATCTGAACTTTTAGATTCAAAATTTGAAAAGGGTAGAACTATCAAGAATCATTAACAAACATACATTTATGTGGAACATTTTGAACCCTAAACACCAACAACATAACAGTCCAGAAAAAAAGGTAACTGAAGTAGCCAAGAAATATTAACTACGACTACATAATATGATATTCAAAGGTCAACAACAATATATAATAAAAAATATAGTGGATTATTAGACTTTAACTTACCTAATTCATAATTTCTTATAACCTTGTTAGCGATTTTCTGCGCATGTTTTAATTGCATAAAGTCAAACAACTGAATGTCTAACAAAGTTAATGCATATATTTGTGACCTGGATTTGAAATTTTAACAACATATTCAATATCTTGTTATTGAACAAAGGCAATCAGCAACACTAATAAAGATATAATGAAGCAACCACATTCAAAGTAGTCAGAACCAGTAATATGATAAACCACTTAACTGAAAATATATCAAATAATGTAATGAACCACTCAACTGAAAATATATCAAATATTGAACACAAAACTAGGTATAATCTCATAAATACTTTTCAGTATCCTTGAGCCTCCAATAGAATATATCCCATGGGCAAAGGGTCGCAGTCCTTGCCAATGTGCCTAGAAAGCTGCTCAACACAGTTACAACTTCATCAGTAGGTCCAACTGGTTGATTTTCCCAGTTTAGTATGATCAGTTTTTCTCTTATCAGCCATGATCCTTGTGCATTTGTGTTTTACCTCTTATTTTTCTAGTGAAATGCCCTTCCACTACAAGAAATTATTGGTCACAAATGAATTCAACAAGTTTTTAAGATATATGTTACCTTTTTCTTCAGAATGTTCATCTGTTATAGGAGTGGTTGAATCTTCCATTTAGACTTAATCCTCTACATGTTGCTCCTCCTCTGCATGTTGCTCCTCTACAACTTGATGCTCATCTACATATTGTTTAATTTATTCAGAGGGTGGTGCTAGTGATGGTTATTATTTTTCAATTAATGTTAGATGATTCTCCTTCTCTGATCCTATAGCTAGAACAGTTTTATTTGTTGTCAATAATCATTGTTTTCTATTTGTCATGGCCGATAAAGATACAGGTTTAGTAAATATTTTGTTCTTTGCTATTTTGTTATTTTTTGAAAGCCCTTGTTGATTCATTTTTATCCAAACCTTTGTAAATTCAGAGACAAGGAAAAGTTATGGAAGCTTTTTTTATATTTTCATTCAGTTATATAAACATTAAATAGTAAATGAATGTAATAGTACATATAGACCTAAACTTAGGCTTAGCTTACTAATTAATTCTACTGCTAACTATCAGAATTAACAAAAAATAAGTAAGTAATTAACACTGAATAACTAAGTTTCAGCTAGACAACTACAAGGTCTGCTAGTACTTAAGCAGCAACACTTTGAGCCTAAACCAATAAGTGTCTTACTAGCTAGTTACCCAAAGTCTGGCACCATATGGCTTATGTCCCTTCTCTTTGATATTATAAACAAATCACAATAGGATGATTTTAGAACACAATCTTTGCTCTCTTCCAACCCATATGAGTTAGAACCTCATCTAGAGACCTATGCATTTAAGCACCCAACAAATCAAACCCCAAACACTCATCTCTTAAAATCACATCTTGGCTTCAATTCTTTACAAAAGTCGTTAACACGTCATGACTCCAAATGTAAAATAGTATATGTAGTTTTGCTATGCAAGAGATGTGTTAGTTTCTATCTTGTTCCTTGTCTTTCAGTTCTCTAGCAAAAGCATTTGATCAATTTACTAAAGGGTATTCCTCTTTTTGTTCATTTTGGGATCATACCACGCTATCTCAAACATATCCAGTTTTCTTTATTCTACTACCAAATACATAAAATCATATGATGACAATAACTTATTACTTTAAGCATCACCAATAATATAAAATAACAAAAACTATATCAAGAATTATTTTGAAAAAAGTCTACAAATAAAAAATATTATATACCTGAAGAAGTGCTAAAGCATTAACACAATTTGATTGTGAGGAGTCAAATTGACGGCGACAAACCAAGATAAATAAAAGTATCTCCTTAAGGTTGTATGTCATGACCCGAACCTGGGCCTAGTCACGACGAGTATCTCAAGCCCATCGAGTGCTAAATATCAACCCATTTGCCTAGCCACTTGACCATAATAAATATAATAGTAAAAGTAACCCAAACATAATGTTAAAGATAGATAGATAGATAGATAGATAGATAGATAGATAGATAGATAGATAGATAGATAGATAGATAGATAGATAGATAGATAGATAGATAGATAGATAGATAGATAGATAGATAGATAGATAGATAGATAACTCAATAGGAAGTAAGAGTCAATAAATAGTAACTACCCACACTTTGTCCGCAAAAGCCTCTACCAAAATCAAGCATCAATCTAGGTCAGGACATACCCCCCGACAATAGCCAAAAGGAATCTAAAGGTGATAGTCTAAGAAAACATAATGAAATGAAGAAGTAACAGGCCTTCCAGAAGAAGGAGGCATACCATTTCAAGATGAACAATGGAAGAACCAGAACCACCTAACTATGCATAAGGAAATTGAAGAACCCCTACGACCCTACATCTTGAAAAGATGCAACATCCAGGGATGGTTAGTGGGATGATCACTAGCATATAACTCAGGGAAGGGATAAAATAACTCCATAATTAAATATCCCAAAACCATTAAAAAACCATATGCGCACATTCATATATATATATATATATATAACGGATGTAGAGATAGGGAATAAGGTTTTAGAAAGAATTTCAAATCATTAACCTAAATAGTGTATCTCTAACCATTCTAAGGGTCCCCACGGGCTATATAAGTTCATCTCTCCCTACTGAAAGGGCATCAGCGTGTGTTAGCCGCACGAACCGAGAAAAGTTAAGAAAGGTAAAGATAATTCATGACCCTAACCATTTCATAAAATATATATATAGTGTGAACTATGTACAAGGTCACCAAAACCCCACGCCAGCAACTGTGGTTTCCAGTATTGGTCCCTCTTGGACCTCCACCTTCCACGACGAGCTACACAATCCCTTTTAAGCCCAAATTAAAACCATTTATGCATTCCCATCCATTAACCAAGGATTTTTATAATTAGGAATTTACCATTGGTATCGTCATACTAAATAAGATAATCTTGCAATCCAATTTCAAAAACCAATTAGCCAAATTGACTCTAAAGTTTCCAATTTAAAACTAATCCATGGCCACTAGGGCCTTTTAAAACCAATTTATGTTCCATTAACTGTTTATACAATGCAAGGTTCCAAAAGTGAGTTAAATTATTCATATATCCCTGTTTCAAAACCAATTTATCAAGTTGGTTGAGGTTAAAGCCAATTCTAAACCATTAAACCATATAATTTGGGGAAATCCATGTTCCCCATTCCAATTACCTTACCCATACATTTATTTAGTTTAAAACCACGAGAATAAAGAATAAAAAACAATTCAAAACCATAGAAAACCAATTCAAGTATTAGACAGTCCAAATCCCTCAACCCATATTTGAAACCCAACAATTAAACCACATGGATAATAATTGCATGCATGCTTTTATGTAAAATCAATTTAGGGAAGAGATACATGCTTGAAGACACCAAGAATTTCTTATAAAAGACCACCAATGGAAGCCTAGATAATCAAGACCTTAAAACCCTAGATTTTCTTAACATTGAAGTTTGACAGGAGAGAATGATGTTTATGATTGAGTAATAAAGAATTTTGGGGTCCTTTAGGGTTCTTTAAGTCGTGGGAAATAATGCTTAGGAAAGAAAAGACCAAAATAAACCCACTTAAAATGTGCAAAAAATAATCGTCTGTGTTATGGGTCAAGTAACGACTCATGGTCATTGGTCATGAGTCGTCACCACGATTCGTATCTCGTCTAGAAACCCAGGGCAATCTCACTGGAATGGTTATGAGTCACACCATATGACTCATGACCAGTCCTTATGACTCGTGAGGTCCATATCATGACCCCAACAGAAATTTGAACAACCTTATAGGTTAGACTACGAGTGGCACTATACGACTTGTCACCGGGTCGTTGCCTGGGTAGTGATGGAAAAAATCAAGAAATTTTCAGAGGCCAAAACCTGGTTTATTACACTGCAACCATGCAAATTAATATTTATAAACACACATATATAGAACAACAAGTAACTTCAATATTAGAAGTTAAAGAAATAAGAAATAAATAGTTGGATGGGAAATTTTCACTATAAAAGTTAAAAGAATTAGAATGAAATCATTAAATATGGATACGACTCGAAAATTCAACATGGTAAATAGATTAACTTTAACTGAATCAATAAAGTGGTTGTGATAAGCATAGAACCACCTGTTTGTAGCAAAACTTATTTACCATCTAATTTGCTCTAAGGTCCAAAAATAATTAAAATTGAGAGTAAAAGTAAGTAATGCCCCATTACAAGATAGTTAATTTATCTTTAGTGATGGATTTTTTTGGTTAATGTCTCCCGATAGTGGTAGTTTGGCACCTTTAGTTCCATCAACACAAAATTTAAGGAAAAGAATATTAAGATTCAATTTTAATACCTTTGCCTGTATATTCATTTCCAATTTCTTACTCAATAGTTCTTATGTGAGAGCTAAAACAGGTGAAAACCAGCAAAACAAAGCAAATGAAATTACAAATTCTACTAAAGAGAAACAACCAACTTTTAGAAAGAAGTAAATTCAAGTGATGGGATATAATAAAGCCAACTTAGAATTTCCAAAGAGGGTTCTTTTCTTGAAGTATGAGGACTTGAATAAAGATCCAATATTTAATGCCAAGACATTAGCAGAGTTCTTGGGGCAACCATTTTCCTAGGAGGAAGAAAGTGAAGGAATTGTAGCGAGAATAATAGAGCTCTACAGCTTTGAGAAATGGAGCAATCTGGAGGTGAATAAAGAGGGAACATACTCTATATTGTTTATTCTTACCATTACAATAAACATATTTTTTCGACAATGCAAAGTGGGTGATTCCAAGAACTATCTTTCTGAGGAAATGCTCAATATATCGAAAGTGTATTGTTGACCTTTCATGTTCATAAGGTTTTTACTTTCTTAAAGGAAAAAATTAAGTTGTATATAGTACTCAGGTTTTTCGTTGTATTTCTTTCGAATGAATATCATTCATTTTACATGATGTAGATTCTGGAAGACTTTTTATAACAAAACAGCTAGAAATGAAAAATGATTAGAATCTAAATTTTTCCGGGTGCAATTTGAAATTAAAGATTGCTCAGAGACAATGTAGAAAGATGTTTACTGAAATTGTAAAAGAAATAAAAAGACTTAACAGAAAAAAGTACCAGAAAAAAAGATTTCATAATGTGACGACCGGTTCTTAGTACGTGTATTTGTTAAGTTCCGCTAATTTTAAACATAGTGCAAATTAAGCACATTGAAGAAGAAGAAAAATAAAGCAAACAGAGTCTAATATACATTCATAACTAATTTGATCCAACTCAAAAGGAAATTATCTACTGACCATTACGAAGAAAGTTCTTTGTCTGTCATCAGCTTTCATCCAATAGAGATTGTTTGTAATGATCGATTAGTACAAACAAAATATTTAAAAAAGTTCAGAATATCTTAATTTTATCAGTCATTAACTTCCATCCAATTCCAATCGATATCATCAATGTCATCATAATCTTATGATTTTTCCATTACATTTTCTTAACTTTGTGAAAGGTAAGACAGATTCATGTAATAAATAGGGAGATCATCTCTCAACTATCTAACATCAACATCGAGTACTCTTTCTACTGAACTAATGTTATCATTAGGCTCCCTCAAAAATGTTTCTTTAATATTGTGAAAAATTTCTTCCTCCAAATCATACAAATCAATAGGGACTTTATTTCTTGTATAATAAATCCCTTTCTCAATTGGATTATCCTCATAAAACATTTGATGCACTTGAGATGCTAGTACAAAAGGGTCATCTATGTTGTATTTTCTATTGAGATTTACGTGAGTCAACCCTTATTCATCTACATCATTATGAAACCAATCACATACAAATAGTACAACACTAAATCAATCTTAATAATTTATCTCGATGATATATTCAATAACTTCATAATAGATAACTATTCAATCGATGGGATTTGGGTCTATAGCATTAGCAAAACTATATGTTGTTTCTGACAAAGTCACTCCACTATTGTGAGTCTTGCATGGGATATCTTTTATCAAGACCCAAACCAGGGCCTGGCCATAATGGGCATCCCAAGTCTGTTGTGGATTGAAGACCACCTCCTTTGCCTAGTCACATAGAACACAATACACTAACAGTGGCTTAATTCCAAATATATAACAACATAGAACAATTAAAACTCAAGAAGTCGAAGATACATCAACAGCCAATACCCACTCTATAGTAATCCATAGAGCCTCTATTACAAAACTAAGTCAAACAAATATCGATACATACCCCTGATGATAACCAAATTAAGCCCAAGAGAAAGTCTTTGATAAATGATAAACCAAAAAGTAAAAGACTTCTAGAACAACAAGGATATCACGACCCGACCTGAGGCCCTGGACGCGACAGCCATCCTGAACCATTAACGCTCGAGACACCCCTGTCTCTGACCAACCCACTATTGATATTGTCCACTCTGGGCCCAGGCCTGCACGGCTTTAAAATGCGCCACGAGGGAGTAAGACTTTCTTACTTATATACCTAGCATCACTCTTGTGTTTTTGCCGATGTGGGACTCCTTCCTAAGTTTGTGTTACATACACCCCCTTATAGACTCAGCATCCTCACTGAGGTTTGCCCCATCTAATGGGATTTTCCTAAACTCAGGACTGAGGTTTGCCCCGCCTTACCGAGATTTTCCTATACTCAGTTTGAACTCTGGCCCACATCGATAAGGATGACATCGGAGCGACTCTGATACTATTCTTCCATGACCCGAGCCGAGGCCTTGGCCGCAACGGGCATCCCAAACCATCAAGGCCTGAGACATCCCTCTCACTGTCCAACCCACTAGTGATATTGTCCGCTCTGGGCCCAAGCCCGCACGACTTTAAAATGTGTCACTAGGGAGTAAGACTTTCTTACGTTTATACCCAGCATCACTTCTGTGTTTTTACTGATGTGGGACTCCTTCCTAGGTTGGGGTGTTACATACTGTCACGACCAGAGCTGGGGCCTTGGCCACGATAGGCATCCCAAACCATCAAGGCCTGAGATACCCCTGAATTCCTCAACCCACTAGTGATATTGTCCTCTCTGGACCTAGGCCTTCACGGCTTCCAAATGCAGCACTAGGGAGTAAGGCTTTCTTACTTATTTACCCAGCATCTCTCCTGTGTTTTGCTGATGTGGGACTCCTTCCTAAGTTGGGGTATTAGATACACGCCCGTTATGGACTCAGCGTCCTCGATTTTCCTACACTCAGGACTGAGGTTTGCCCTGCCTTACTGGGATTTTCCTACACTTAGTTTGAAATCTAGCCCATATTGATAGGGCAGACACAGGAGCGGCCCTGATACCATTTTATCACGACCCAAGCCAGGGCCCTATTCGCAATGGGCATCCCGAACCATCAAGGCTCGAGAAACCCCTAAACTCCTTAACCAACTAGTGATATTGTCTGCTCTAGGCCCAGGCCCTCACGGCTTTAAAATGCATCACTAGGGAGTAAGGATTTCTTACTTATATCTCCAGCACCCCTCTTGTGTTTTGCCGATGTGGGACTCCTTTCTAAGTTGGGGTGTTACAGAGGATCACCTCTTCAAGATATATGTTAATGACTCGAAAAGAAAGTCACTGCACAGGAAAAGCAGAAGTGTCTCCTTCCTGCATCGCGTGAGGATAAAACATCTAAAGATGGTTAGCGGGTTAAGCGCTACTATGTAACTCAGGGGAGGGATAAAATTATTCCATGTTCAATAGTTTAAAATCATCAAAATCTAATGCACATAATCATATGCATATATATACATAACTATAACATGCTAGGTTAAGGAACAATGCTTAGCATAAACTTTAAAATATTAGCCTGGACCGTGTAGCTCAATCATCATAAAAAGGTACCCACTGGATATATGGGCTCATCTCTCCCCGCAGAAAGGTCCCCAATACGTGTAGCCACATGAACCAGAGAAATAATCAGATGTACATATGTACCATGGGGGACTCAAACCTCCCGATCATATATTAAGGGCGACTTAAGTACCCAGTAATTTAACATGAGGGACTCAAACCACCCAATTATTTAATACAGAGGAATCAAACCACCCAGTTATTTAGACCCTCACACTACCAAATAAGGTTTCCAATATTGGTCCCTCGGGATCTCCACTTTTATGACCCATCTACATAACCCTATTTTAAGCAAAATTAAAACACATTTCACATATTCCCCATTCATTGAACCAATTCATTCGTTAAGGCACCCTGTTGGTCTCGTCATACCAACTTCACTTGCAAATTACATTATCATGTCATATTAATTATCCATCACATGGGAAAATTCACAACCTCTTATGTTCAATTATTCATTCACATGGAAAATTCACAATTCTCGGGGTTTAATTAAAAATGAATTTGTGGTTTATTTTCTTTTATGCATGCAATATATCAAGTGAGAAAGTCAAACCAAGTGACAAAACCATATCTCAATATCAATTTCACAAATGGGTTGAGGGAACACACTTCGAAAACCATATGTAAAGCCAAAATCATCAAATTGGGGAAAACCTTGACCCCTTAGTTTATTCACCATGACCATGCACCCCACAAGTTCAAAATCATTAATAAAGCAAAAACCATGCATAATAAATAATGTGAAAACAATTTAAGAAATATTC
Organism: Capsicum pubescens; assembly: GCA_030864215.1. NCBI lineage: Eukaryota > Viridiplantae > Streptophyta > Magnoliopsida > Solanales > Solanaceae > Capsicum > Capsicum pubescens. Next base: position 186,985,059 of record CM061546.1, read on the forward strand.
ATTCCAAAACTATCAATCCATATCAAAACCCATGTTCAAATCCACAATAAGAAATCATATAATTTCATGCTTTAAGTAAAACCAATTTAAGGATAGAGTCACATAGCTTAATCACCAAGAAATTTGAAGAAGGAATCGTCCTTGGAAGCTCTACTTGCCAACCTTAAGAAACCCTATGTATTTTTTTAGAGAATTTAAGAGAGCCTTGAGAGTTGTTTTGATTATGGAATGGATGATAATGGGGTTCCAAATAGGGTTTTAAGTCGTGGGGCTATTTGGAAAAGAAAAAATATCCAAAGTAACCTTAATGAAAAATTGAAAAACTATCATTAGTGACCACGGGTCACCGTATAAATCGTCTCCATTAGTCATTGCCTAGGCAGAAATATAAATGACCTAAATTGGTTAGCTTATGGCAAGGTACATTATGAATCGTAATGAGTCTACTTGACTCGTAATACCTAATCTTAATCAGGAAAAAATACTTGGTGAACAACATTGGTTAGCCAACGATTTAGACTATACGAATCGTATAAAGTCTTTATGACCCGTGACCCACAGTCATAACGAAGGTAGTAACTTAGGAAATATTTACTATACACCCTACTATTGGGGTCCTATGACTCATAAAGACACCTTACGACTTGTATGGTGGGTCGTAGGTTGGACAGTGAGTTCAACAGTTAAGAATTTTCCAGGGGAAAAAATCTATGGTGTTACATTCTCCCCCTCTAAGGATCATTCATCCCTGAATAATAAGGAATACAATTTCCTTTAATAAAGACAAAAAGAAAAGACATAAAGGAGAACACAACTTCCTTTAACAAAGTTAGAAAAAAAGATACCAAGAAAACACATACCTTAAGCACGATTATCCTAAGCAGAAAACAGGAATGGATATTTGGACTTCGTCCTCTTCAGCTTCCCAAGTGGCTTCTTCAACCTTATGATTCCTCCATAGAATCTTCACCGAAGCCACATCCTTTGTTCGTAACCGGTGGACTTGCTGATCCAAAATATCAATCGAAACTTTCTCTTAAGACAATGAATCTGAAATACGAACACTATCTAATAGGACAACCAAGGATTTATCACCCATGCACTTCTTCAACATCAAAACATGAAAGACCGAATGAACGAAACCCAAATAAAAAGGTAACTCCAACTTATAAGCAATGTTGTCCGCTCTCCTTAAGATCATGTATGGGCAAATGTAATGGGGATTGAGATTTTGCTTCTTCCAAACCTTCATCACTTCCTTCATCGGAGATACCTTCAGGAAAACCCAATCTCCAACATCAAACTCCAAATCTCTTCGCCTCACATCTGCATAGGGCTTCTAGAGACTTTGGGTAGTCTTAAGCCTTTCCTTTATTACCTTCACCTTCTCCAAAGCCTGATGAACTAAATCAGGACTAAACAACATAGCCTTATCAACTTCAAAACAACCAATAGGAGAATGACATCTCCTACCATACAAAGCCTCAAATGGATCCATCCAAATGATGGAATGATAGCTATTGTTATATGCAAACTCTATGAGAGAAAAATAGTCAACCTAACTACCACCAAAATATATCACACGCGATCTTAGTATAACCTCCAAAGTATCAATTGTCTTCTTTGATTACCCATCCATCAGGGGGTGAAAAGTGGTGCTAAGGTTTACCTTAGTTCCCAAACCTCTCTAATAGAATGCCAAAAGTGCGATGAGAACTGCATACCTCGATCCGATATAATTGAAACTAGAGGACCATGCAACTTGATGATCTCTTGAATGAACAACTTAGCTTAATACTCTGCGAAAGTTAGCCCTCACAGGTAAAAAGTGAGTAGACTTAATTATCCTATCAACGATAAACCAAATTAAATCAAACTAAATATGATACCCCAGAAAATCGGTAACAAAATCCATATTTACCACTTCCCATTTCACACAGGCAAGTCAATCTCTTGTGACAATCTACAAGGCCTCAAGTGCTCAACCTTCACTTGCTGGCAAACCACACACTTAGCCATAAAATTTTCCATAACTCTCTTCATGTTATTCCACTAATAAAACCTTTTCAAGTCATGGTGCATCTTCATCAAAACAGGATAAACAGTATATATCGACTCATGAGCCTCGGTCAAACTCATTTCCCTTCACCCATCAACATCAAGAACACACAATCTACCTTGGTACCTCAGGATACCATCACCACCAATATCAAAAGCCAAGACTTTCTATTGGACCACATCATCCTTAATATGTACCAAGATAGGATTCAAGACCTGTTTGTCCTTTAACTCAGCACCGAGAGATGATTTCATCACCTCTTAAACAAACACATATCCATCCTTAGAGTACAAAAGATGAACCCCAAGATTATCCAACTGATGAATATCCTTAACCAAACCTCATTTCTTCCCCTCCATATGAGATAAGCTCCCCATAGATAACCTTCTATGAGCATCAGTAATCGCATTTTCTTTACCTGGGTGATTGTGAAGACTCATATCATAGTCCTTGAGAAACTCGAGCCATCTCGTTTGCATGAGATTCAACTCCTTCTTGATTAGCACATACTACAAGCTCTTATGGTCTGAATATATGTCAATATGAACTCCATACTAGTAATTACACCAAATCTTCAAAGCAAAAACCATGGACAACAACTCAAAATCATGAGTTAGATAATTCTTCTCATACATCTTAAGTTATCTAGAAGAATATGCCACCACCCTGTCATGCTACAGTAAACACAACCAAGTCTCACTCCAGATACATCACAAAATACTATAAAACCATCAGTACCCTCAGGTTGTAGACGAAGTCACTTATCCTTTAACTTCTCAAAACAACTCTCACAAGGATCCGACAACAGGATCTTCACCTTTTTCTAAGTCAACTTAGAAAATGGGGCAATAATCAAAGAGAAACTCTCCATAAACCTCCTATGTAACCTGCTACACCCTAGATGCTCTGAATATTGGTTTGATTTGTGGGTCTAGGAAACTTTTTAATCACTGTAACCTTTTAGGATCCACCGTGATCCCCTCGTTAGAAAAAACATGACCCAAAAAAGTAACAGCATTCAACCAGAATTCATACTTGGAAAATTTAGCATTAAAATACTAATTTTTAAAGGTCGGCAAAACTATTTATAGGTGATTGGCCTTATCCTCCTAATTCTTTGAATATACCAGAACATTACCAATGAAAAAAATGATGAACAAGTCAAAAAATTGATGGAATACCCAGTTTATAAGATCGATAAATATTGTTGGGACATTAGTCAAATCAAAGGACATCACCAAAAAATCCAAAATGACCATACCAGGTTCAGAAAGCAGTCTTAGGGATATCCATCTCCCTAATTTTCAGTTGATGATATCCTAACCAAAGGTTAATCTTATAAATATACTTAGCACCCTGAAGCTAGTTAAAGAGATCTTCAATCCTAGTGAGAGGGTACTTATTCTTCACCATCGCCTTATTCAACTGGCGGTAGTCTATATATATATAAAGGGACCCATCCTTCTTACACACAAAAAGAATAGGAGCACCTGGCGAGGAAACACTAAGGTGAATAAAACCTTTGTCAAAAAAATCTTTCAACTACTCTTTAATTTCTTTAAAATCAGTCGGAGCCATTCTATAAGGAGGACTATAGATAGGATGGGTATTTAGACAAGATCAATTCCAGAATCAATTTTTCTATCAGGAGGAATATCGAGAAAATCATTAAGAAATACTTTGGGAAAATCATTAACCACAGGGACTGACTGCAAAGAAGGGACCACAAAACTATAATCCTTAACCCAAGCTAAGTGATATAGACACCCCTTGGAAATTAATTATTGGTCTCTAAGGTATGAAATGAACCTGCCTTAGGAACTTGTGAACTACCTTCCCACTCAATCACCAATTCATTCAAAAATTAGAAACTGACCTTCTGAGTCCTACAATTAAGAAAGGCATAGCAGGAGTGAAGCCAATCCATCTCTAAAATCATATCAAAATCTCACATATCCAATTTTATGAAATCCTCCAAGGTTTTCCTACCATTGATAGATACCACACGACCCCTAAAAATTATCTTAGCAACCATAGAATCATCTACTAGGTTAGACACAGAAAAAGGGTATGAAATACACCCAAAACCAAAAATAAAATGAATAGACATATAAGGTGTCACATAAGAAACAATAGACCCTAGATCAAGAAGATAATACACATCACGAGAGAAAAGTTATAACGTTCCAATGATAACATCATAGAAGCCTCAGATTCCTAATAGCTGGAAAGAGTATAAGGATGATTTCAGCAAGAACCGATACTAGAAGCAGCACCTTTTGGTGCAGGATCTAAAGAAGTAGAAACAAGAACCTTACACTTAAAGGATAATCTCATTGAATGTGACCAAGTTGTCCATACTTAAAGCACTTATTCCTCCCCTCATCACATACCCCATGATACACCTTCCCATAGAAATTACAAGGAAAATAAGATAGGTCTAATTGAGCTCTGTTACCTGAGACTGGGCACCTTGTACCCTAAATCCACTATCGGTCTAGAAATAACGATCACTGAATGTCTTAGGATATGGAGAACTAGTCGTAGAATAAGAACGATAATTTCTCCATATCTTCTTAGACCACTACTTTCTATCCCTAACACTATTCTGATAACCTCCTCCCTATTCAGAATACTTGGATCTCTTACTCTACCTTTCCCCTATTTTAGCTTGCTTCTTTTTTTCCTTCTCAAACTATTGTATATACTCCACAAGCCTAGAGATACCAATATCCTTATTCAAAAAGGTGGACTTTCACTCCAAAACCAAATCACATGACAAACCCAAAGAAAATTTTCTCATCCTTGCCCTCATAGATAACACCAACTCGGGAGCATAACGAGATAACTGATGAAATTTCAATGCATACTCCTTAATAGTCATTCTTTCTTATTTAAAATTCATGAACTCCTCAAACTTCACATCCCTTAACTCCTAAGGAAAGAAGTGATCGAGAAAAGTAATAGAAAAGACATCTCACGTAACTGGCTCAGCACTATCTCCCTTCATCTGCTCCCATACCTAATACCACTGATATGCCACATCCTTCAGCTAGTATGAGGAAAACTCAACACCCTTAAATTTAAAAACATGCATAACTCTAAAGATATTTTCCATCTCACTAATGATAATTTTAAGATCCTCCTCAACATTTGAACCAGTGAAAGTCGAAAGGCTCAACCTCATAAACTAGCCAGCTCTAGTGACCTCATATGGAGAAACATAAGCGACATACTCAATATAAGAGGCCACCAATTATGTAATCAAATGGATTATCTAGAAAAAATCAATATTAGACACATCGGCTTGAGGTGTTCGAGGAGGGCTAGAAGGAACTGGTAGAACTCCACGAGTTCAATCAGGAGCTGGACCCCTGGACCAGGTTTGTACCTCATAAGTAGGACGAGTTTCATACACATTGTCCTTAAGTAGGATAGAGAAGTTTTTACGAGCATCAGATCTTCTGGGAGGCATGATTTGAAATACGAACTAATGGAAGTTAATGGAGATTTAAGGCCTTAGACTCTATAGCTCAAAATAAAAAACCAAGAAAGGGAAATATTCCTAAATGTCTTATAGCCTCTCCCTTATGAATATGGCGTATTACATACCCATAAAAGAGGCTCTACTTGAAATAACTTTGTGGACACCCAATTTACCATAAACCTAGGCTCTGATACTAACCTTGTCATTACCCAAACTAGGGTTTGTCCGTGATGGGCATCCCAAGTCTGTCATGGACTGGAGATTACCCCCTTAGCCTAGTCATATAGAACATAATACATTAGCAGTTGCTGAATTCCAAACATAAAAAATAGATAAAACGATAAAACTGAAGAAGTCTTACATAAATGACCAATACCCTATCCACAGTAATCCACAAAGCCTCTATGACATAATCAAATCAAATAAAAGCAATGTCATGACATGCCACCGATGATAGCCAAATAAGTCCAAGAAAAGTCAATGATAAAAGATAAACCAAGATGTAATAGCCTTCCAAAACAAAGAGGCTCACCACTTCAAGCTGACTGTTGATGACCCAAAATCCAATCACTGTACAGGAAAAATAGAAGTGTCTCAAGTTCCTACTTTGCGTAGGGATACAGCATCCGAAGATAGTTACCAAGTTGAGCGCTAGCATGCAACTTAGGGGAGGGATAAAATAATGCCATGATCAATAGTTAAAAATCATACGAATCCCATAATCACAATCATATGCATATACATATATAAATATAACATGTCTGGGTGAGGAACAAGACTTACCATAAGGCATTCTATCAAATATAACATGATAGAGCTGAATGCCCTCATCATCCTCTATTTGATACCTATTTAATTTTGTCTTTACTCTATCATCTAGGTATCTTGAACAAAAGTTCAAACATTCTCCAACACAAAAATCTTCTATTATTGATGCTTCAGCTCTATTTCGATTATGAACAAATCCCTTGAAGTTACATAGATTTCTTTCTATAGTATACTTATGATGCAAATGAGTCGAGCCCCTAAGTTTAATTTTATCTACTGAATGGATAGGCAAATGTGTCATTATATCAAAAAAGGTTAAAGGAAAAATCATTTCAAGCTCACATCTATATCTATGATTTAAGCCTGCATTTTATCAAGATCACTTCTTCTTATAACATTATATATGGCTCAAAAATAATTCCCCTATATAATCAAGGCCAAAGACACATTCTTGGGTAACACTTACCTAAGTGTAACCTAAAGCAAGTGATGTATTATGAAATGAGCAACTTGGCTTTCGTATCCCGAGACTTTCATCTCATATATTTGCACTCAACTTGATAGATTAGAGGCACACCCTTTTGGCAATTTGAAAGCTTTTAAAATAGTACAAAAAAACCTTTTCTCCTCTGGTTTCATAGAGAAACAAGATTTAGCTAGATGAACTTCTCCACTATTATCATCTTTTATTGGTTGAAGCTCTTCATGTATCCCCATCTCATGAAGTCATAGCAAGAATTTACATGATCTTTGGACTTTCTAGCTATATCTAACGAACTACCAAGTAAACAATCACAAAAATTCTTATTTATGTGCATCGAGTCAAGGTTGTTCCTTAATCCATTTTATGGCCAGTACGATAGTTCAAAAAATATGGATATTTTTTTCAGGGACCATCACTATTTTGTTTTTTTTTTCTTGGCTCTTTCAAAAAACATTATTGAATTCATGTAGTTCTTTAAGGACTTTTGCACCTGATTAGGGAGTAAGTGAAGATTTATGCTCGTCTTTACCATTAAATAATTTTTTATCTCTTCAATATAGATGATCAGGGAGAAAATGTTTAATGACACAATTAACACATCTTATGACTATGTTTGGGATATTGGGAGCAAGTATTACGATTACAAGTGGGGCATGGCCATCTTATCTTAGTGCTCCATCCATAAAGCATTGCTAGTGCTAAAAAATCACTTATTGTCCACAATAAAGCTACACACATATTAAATTTTTCATTTGTTTTAGCATCAAATGTTTCTACTCCCACCTTCTATAGTCATTAAACTTTGCAATTAGTGGTTGCAAGTATACATTAATATAATTTCTAGGAGATGAGGGACCTACAATAATCATAAATAACATTATATACTCTAGATTCATGCATAACTACGGTGATAACTTATAGTTCATTAACATAACTGGCCATATGCTATATAAGAAATTGTCATAGTTCTGAATGGATTGAAATCGTCACTTTAAAGATCCAATATAATATTATGAATATCTTTGGCGAAGTTGAAATGCATGGAATCAAAATATTTCTAAGCTTCCCCATCATCATAATATCTTAAATTTCTAGCTTTGGGTAATTCAGTGGCATCCCATCTCATAGTTATAGATGTTTCAAAACATATGAATACCATCTTGTCATTTGAACTTTGCATTGTCATTCGAGAATAACATGAAATAATTAGTAAATGCATGGATTTTTTCATAATTTAGACCCAAATCTCTTAACACTTTTCTTGCTTTGTGAAAAGACTCGGGAATCTGAGAGAAGGGAAAAACCTCTTTTATCAAAACTAGCAAGTCTGAGAAGGCTACATTACTCAACCTGTGAATTCATTTTAATAAGTACTATTGAATGGTGAAACTAAACTTAGAAAAATTCTTACACCCCCAATGTAACTCTTGTTTTCCTTCTTCCACTAATTTAAAAAAAAATTGTAGCATCTTTAGATTATCCCGGTCATACACCTTCATGCCCTTTATGCCTCTGGTCATCTTTTGTATTTCTAAATATATGATGAAGTAGTTAATCAATATAATCATATTTCTTGAAAGATTCATCAACACTACTTGGATGTGGAATATTTGTTAATAAAACTCCTTCTCCATGTAAAACCCATTGAGTGTAATTAGGAGAAAATCCATGACCAAATAAGTGATCCTCCACCACATCTCGATAATTCCAATAGCGACTAAAGCACCGTCTAAAAGGTCATAGTATTTAATTTCCTAGAGAATCTCATTCAAGTGCCTTATTAAGAAAATCCTTGAATCTATTTTCGTACTCATCGATGGGTCATGGGAGATACATTCAACTTTTATCTCCAATATCTATTAAATATCCTATGTCACATATTTAAAATATTAAATCTATAAAATTCATGAGTACAGTCTGTATCAATGAGCACCCTAGTTTTAACCCTTAGAAAATTCTTGATTTTGAGCTCACTATACATCATACGACTTGTGGGTACTTGTCATATGATGTAGGTACGATTTAGGGTCGTTAATTCATATGATGATTAGTGTGGTTTGGGGTATATTTTGTCCAAGGTACGAGTGGACATATTACTAGTTGTAAGCTAGGGTAAGAGGTTTATAGTACTAAATTTTATGATGTCCTATGTTTATCCTAGAGGATTTTGCCTAGGGTACGATTTAGGGGGTACAAATCGTATAATAGGATACAAGTTGGTCTTGGAACTCATATTTTGGATAGTTTTTTAGTCCAAGTTGATGTTTAGGCTACGAGTAGTGGGTCCACTCATATAGCGGGGTACGATTTAGGTGGTATGGTCGTACCCTCCTACAATCATGTTTTCAACATTTTAGCTGACGGTATTCCAAATATTTCCCACCCCAAAACCCTTAAGTACCCACATATTATATCATGTTATGGCCTCTCATAACACACTTTTGAAATATCAAACAATCTAAAAACACTCTCTAAACATTCTCTTGAAGATTGGGCTAGGGTTTTCTTAAAATATTCATCTAGAGGCTCAAGGGTCAAGTTTATTCCATGAATCTTCATGAATAAGGCATGTGGCTCTTTTCTCATTGTTAGTTTTAAAAAATCATGTGTTTTAAACATTGATTATGATTCTTAAAAGGTGGTTTTGAATACCAATGTTGAGGGTTTTGATACATATTGTTCAGTATTGTTTAATCTTTGTTGAAATTATATTTATAGGTGTTTTTTATTGATTGCATAGAGGGGTTATTGGTAATTGTGGTTTAACAAATGGGTCATGGGTAACCCTCAAATTGATGGTTCTTACTTTGGTTTTGGTATTGGTAATAGTATGCCCTCAAATTATTCGTAAAAATGCATAAGAGAAAAAACTAGTCATATGTTAATGGTGTTTTGAACTAATGCATTAGACTAATGAACATGTATGGTTGTTAAATGGTAATGTAATGGCCTTGTTGGATATGTAATGTTTTAAATGGTAACCTTGGTCATTTAATTAGCTAAAAAGGGTTTGAGTCCCTAAATATTAAATTAATTTATGTCTTTACTAGACAATAGGTTTGAGTCCCTAAACTTTGAATTGAACAAGTGTCTTTGTTAGACAATGGGTTCGAGTCCAAAAGTCAAATGAATGATTGGTTCATTGATAATGGTAATGGCATGTTTTACACTAGCAAGTGGTACTGGTATGACGATACCAACAAAGTGCCTTTGGTAAATAATTTGCTTAATGACTAGTTATGTGAAATAATGGTTTTAAATTGGGCCTTAAATGTGGAATGTGTAGTAGAGCTGTGAAAGCGAAGTCCAAATGACTAACATTAGAAACTGCGCTAGCCGGTGCAAGTGTCTTTGTGATCGGGTGGTTTGAGTCCCTCGAATGAATATGTGAATAGAAGGTTTGAGTCCCCAAAAATAAACATATTGGTGCTTAATTCAACATAATTATGTCGGCGGTTTGAGTCCCCCATATAGGTATATACGGTCTTGGATATTCTCTCGTTCGAGTGGCTATATGCACTGGGACCCTTCGAGCTAGGGGAGAGTTGGGCCAGTATGGCCCGTAGGTGCCTTATTTTAAGATGGCTACACTATACAGCCCAAGTTAATGATTTCAAAGTTAATGTTAATCCTCTTCCATACCCCGGTATTGTATATATGTATATGTATGCATTGCATTGGTTATATGAATTCGTTGATTAATTTTTAACTGTTGACATTATATTATCCTTATCCTTGGGTTACATTCTAGCACTCTAACTGCTAACCTTCTTCAAAGTTGTATCCCCACGCGATGTAGGTTTTGGTCAAACTATCATACCTCCTGCTCAGTGTTTTGGATCCGAGATCAACTTGTGTTGACTTGAAGTGGTGAGCTTCCATACTACCAAAGGATCCATTTCTTGCTTTGAATTTTCTTATGTCTTTATTGGTTTATACATGGATATTAGTTTTGTCTATGGTCGGGGTCATGTACAGACCAGATATTCTTGTTTGATTTTAGATGCTTTGTATGGGCAAATAGTAGACTTGGGTACTTTGTGGAATGGTTAGGGATTTGGTTATTATTTTATGGTTTGATGTTTGGTTGGGTTAGGTATTGGGGGTGATCTCTAGTCCTTGTTGGACTTGGGATGCCCATTACGACAAGGCCATAGATTGGGTCGTGTCAAGTTTGTATCAGAGCCAAGGTTCATGGTCATTAGGGGTCCACAAATCCGTGTCAAGTAGATTCTCTTTTATGGTTGTGTAGCACACCACACTTATAAGAGATAGGATATGAGACATTTAGGAATGTTTCACTATCTTGTGGTCTTATTTTGAGCTATAGATTCTAAGGTCTTGGGTTCTTCTGATTTCTGTTTGCTCATCTTTCAAATTATGCCTCCAAAAAGATCTAATGTTCATACAAAATCCTCCGCTCCAACTGGGAGAAATATTTATGGGACACGCTCTACTTCTAGAGTCTAGACCCGGTCATGGGTCGCTACATCTGACTGTTCTCATGGGGTTTTACTTGTCCCTACTGACCCTACTCTCGAGGGAAATATTCATACTTAGTTACCTCCAAGGGAGGCTACTAATAATGTGTTTCATCGCTACATTAATCTGGTGACTCAGTTGGTAGCTTCTTAGTCTAAGCGTGGTGTTCCTGCTACTCAATCTTCTGAGGCCACAAGGGTTGGCCAGTTTATCAACTGACCCGACCCAACCCAAGGCCTTGATGTAACAGGCATCCCAAGTCCAACCAGGACTGGGCACCAATCCCGATACCAAACCCAACCATCTTAATGTGTACCCTATGTCGGATAGGTTCCAAACGTATAAAAACATAGCATGTAAACATAACCTAAGACTTGAGATAGGTCATCTACTGCTATGAACAGCCCACACAAGTCCAAATTTCCGTTACCAACCAACAACCATAACTAAACCAATATATAAACCAAGTTCCCGACCATAACATAACATAAAAGGATGGACAATCATAAATTTATTCCAACCGTATCATCCCTAATACCAATTACAATACTAAGGATGACACCAATAACAATCCCGCCCATTCTAACCTATAATAGTACCACAAAGCCTCTAACCAAAAGTAAAATATTATCTGGTTGGGACATTCCCCCAACCCTAGCCAAAACTAATATCCATAAATAAACAAAAGTATGTAAAGACCTCTATGATATGAAATGGAGCCTTCTGAGATATAGAAGCTGACCATTTTAATCCAATATCTAATCCCGAATCTGGTCACTAAGCAGGAGGTAAAGAATGGTTGGTTCCTGCATCACGTAGGGATATAGCCGCCCGAAGATGGGTTAGTGGGTGAACATTAACATGAACTAAAGATAACGATAAAATAATGCCATCCTATAAAACCAAGCAAACCAACCATATGCATATGAACCACACATAGATATACACACGTATATAACCATACCGGTAAAGAGAACTGGGTTTAGCTTGCATTTAAAACCATTAACCTGGGTATGTGTAGCTTAACCATCCTAGAACCACCTATGCGCTATATGGGTCCAGTGTAACCCCCTGAACAGGCCCCGATGCATGTATCCGCATGAACCGGAGATACCATAAGAGTAGGGGATTCCCAAGTACCCTTCGCTCTCCATGATACATATGTACAGTGTACTTAGAGGATTCCCATATACCTTATAGTATTATATATGGTCACTATGACCAACCCTCATGTAGGCAAACATGAGTTTCCAGTGTCAATCTATTGGAATCGCACCTTCACGGTTAATTATCACACCCCGCCATTATTTCCCAATTAATAGCATTACAATTTAACCAAACCATTATTCCACTATTATTAACCAAACCTATTACAAGCAGTACCGCCATGCCGACTATAGCTGGCAAGCAATATCCTTAGCCAACCTTTTTTGGTAGAGGGATTCCTATGTACCCATAGATTAAATTATCAAGTTAACATGGGGGAATCCCGTGTACCCCACAAGTATTCCATTATTAAGTCTGCTTGGGGGAATCCCATGTACCCCACAAGTTGTTCATTAACATATTTACTTAGGGATTCCTTTATACCCCACAAGGAAGTTTAATTAACCATAACCAACCTTACCATTTAACCATTCCAAACAATTTAGATCATTTATATTATTTAGGATTCCATTACCAAACCATACCATGCAATAGTTCCATGAAAAGTCTAATAATACAGTAAAAGAATTCTCATAGGCATTTTATCAAACATATTTGGGGCATAGTGTTTCCAAAACTAAATTCAATTAGCAATTTACCATGCTCATGCAACCAATTGTCCAAACCACCATTAAAGCATGAAAAAACATAATTAAAACATAAGAAAACAATAACCAAGCATTTAATACCAAAACGCCAACATATATTTGAAAATCCTAAAACCATACAGTAATCATGCCATGTAAACAAGCCTTTAGTTGGAACTAACAATGAGGGAGGAGTACATGCCTTAGATTTCAAAGATGAAGGGCAGAAATCACTCGTACTAGCCCCAATTTGATTCTTTGGATGAAACCCTAGCCTTTCGTTACCCAAGAGACTTTGAGAGAATTAGAGATTGTTTCTAAATGTTTTAGATTAGAAAAATAGGATAAATTATGTCCTAATAGTGACATAAGTCATGGGGCCTTAAGTGGTTAAGTGGGGAAATGTCCAGATTACCCCCAACTTAAATTGTTTAAAATTCTCGTCAGATGGTACAACTACGCATACCATTTGTACCATCCAATACTAGTGGTACCTACTACTCGTACCCTAGGACTCCCCTTTGACCCAACACTATTGACCATACAACTTACCTAACCCAAGTTGTACCTAACCATACGATTAGTATCCCCAAACTATATCCCTGGAAGAATAAAACTAAAGAAAGTTTCAACACTACCTACCATAAGATTTAATGGTACGACTCATACCATATCTTACGGCTCATAGTGAGCCACTCGTACTCAGATCCAGCATAAGTTACTAAGTCTCTGATTAAGTGAAGGAAAAACCCAAATCTTATAACCCATATCCAACTATACGACCGGTACCCTCCAAGTCGTACCTATTCCATAAATCAATCCAAACTACCAACCAACACTGGTTAGCATATGACCAAGAGCATACCGACTATACCCCATCATACAAATGATACCCACAGGTCGTATGTTGTGTAGAAATAGAAATCAAGGAAATTCTCTAAGGTTCCAAACCCATGGTGTTTCAGTATCCCCCACTAGGATCATTCGTACCTGAATGACGTACAAGGTAGGTCAAACATAAGCATGATTTATTTACATTACCAAATATCAATCCTACATTTAACCATGCTAGAAAACAATGATGTGATCAATAACATATACCTTCCACACGAATATCTGAAGCAGAAAACAAATGTGGATATTTGGACTTCATGTCCAGTTCTATTTCCCATATAGTCTCTTCCACCTTGTGGTTCCACCATAGAACCTTAACTGAGGCCACATCCTTGGTCTGTAACTAACGAACATGTCGATCTAAAATCTCAATCAGGACCTCTTCATAAGATAGAGAATCTAAGATACCCAATCCTCCCAAAGGAACCACAGATGAAGGATCACCAAGACAATTTCTTAACACAGAGACATAAAATACCAGATGAATGAAACTAAAACTAGAAGGCAACTCCAATTCATACGCTACGTTACCAATACTCTATAAAACTGCATAAGGACAAACATATCGGGGATTGAGCTTCCCCTTTTTACTAAACTGCATCACACCATTTATGGTAGAGACCTTCAGGAAAACCTTATCCCCAACCTCAAACTCCACGTCCCTACACCTTACATCAGTATACGACTTTTTGCGACTTTGGCAAATCTTAAGTCTATCCCAAATCACCTTCACATTTTCCATATCCTTATAAACCAAGTCTGGGACAAACATATTCACCTCACCAAGCTCAAGCCATCCAATAGGAGATCTTCACCTTCTACCATACAATGGCTCAAAAGGGGTCATCCCAATACTAGAATGATAGCTATTATTGTAAGTAAACTCCACCAAAGGTAGATTCTCAACCCAATTGTCACCATAATCAATCTCACACACACGAAGTATGTCCTCCAAAGTCTGAATAGTCCTCTCTTCTTTTCCATTCATCTACGGATGAAAAATAGTACTCAGACTAACCTTAGTCCCCAACCCTTTTTAAAGAGACCGCTAGAAGTGAGATGAAATTTGTTTACCATGATCAGAGATAATCGAAGTAGGTATGCCATGCAGCTTTACAATCTCATGAAGATATAACCTCGCATAGTCCTCAGCTGAAAATTTAGTCCGCACCGACAAGAAGTGAGTGGACTTTGTCATCCTATCCACGATGCCCCAAATTGAATCAAATTTGTTCCAAGATCGAGGAAGGCTGGTAACGAAATCCATATTGATTACTTCCCATTTCAATTCAGACAAAATGATTTCGTGATACACTCTCTAGGCCTCATATGATAAAGTTACACTTGTTGACATACTAAACACTTGGCTGTAAAATCAGCCATATCCCTCTTCATACCATTCTATCAATATATCTCCTTGAGATCATGAAACATTTTTATCGAACTAGGATGAACAGCATAGTTTGATTCATACGCCTCAGCTAATATCTTTTGTCATAAACCATCGACGTTAGGAACACAACACATCCCTTGATACCGTAAATTACCATCACCACTAATCTAAAATACCATTATCTTTTGCCCACAAACATCACTCTTGATTTTCATCAAGATAGGATCTAGTATTTTCTTTTCCTTGATCTCTACAGCAAGAAAAGATCGAACCACTTCCTGTACCATCACACCACCATTATTAAAGTCCAAGAGACGAACTCTAAGATTAGCCAAGTGGTGAATATCCTTCAATAATTATTGTTTCTCCTTATCCAATAAGAACAAAACTTTCCATAGACAACCTACTAAGAGCATCAACAACCGCATTAGCTTTACCTAGGTGGTAATGAAGATTCATATCATAGTCCTTGAGAAGCTACAACCATCTCTTTTGCCTGAGATTTAGTTCCTTTTGAGTGAATACATATTGTAGGCTCTTATGATCAGAAAAGATGTCTATGTGCACTTCATACAAATAATGACACTACATTTTCAAAGCAGAAACCACCGATAAAAGCTCTAAATCATGAGTAGGATAATTCCTCCCATACACCATTAACTGCCTGGAAGCATAGGCAATTGCCTTCACATGTTGCATTAAAACACAACAAGTCCCACCGAGATACATCACAATAAACCACAAACCCCTTATTACCTTCAAGCAATGTCAAAACCAGATTTGACTTTAGCTTATCCTTCAGCTTCTCAAAACTCCCCTCACAAGCATCCAATAAAGAAAACTTTACCTTAGTTTGAGTCAGCTTAGTCAACAGGGCATCTATCATTGAGAAACTTTCCATGAACTACCTATAATACCCAGCCAAACCCAAAAATATTTGAATGTTGGTTTGAGTCATGGGTCTAGGCCACTTTTTAACCACTGCCACCTTTTGTGTATCCACCATAACTCCCTCACTAGAATAATATGACAAAGAAAACTTACAATGTTCTGCTAAAACTCTCACTAGGAGAATTTAGCATACAACTGCTACTTATTCAAGGTCTGCAACACTACAAGTAGGTGATTGACATGATCCGCCTTACTCTTAGAATAAACCATAATTTCATCAATGAACAAAAAAAAAGGATTCAAAAATTGCCAGAAAACCCTATTCATTAAATCTATAAATATCGTCGGGGCATTAGTCAATTCGAATGATATAAGCAGGAACTCAAAGTGCCCATACCGGGTACGAAAAGTAATCTTAGGTATATCCACCTCCCTAATCTTAAGATGATAATACCCAAATCGAAGATCTATCTTAGAAATGAATTTCGATCCTTCCAACTGATCAAACAAGTCATTTATCCTCGGAATAGGATACTTGCTCTTAACTATTACCTTATTTAACTCTCGATGGTCAATGCACATCCAAAGGGAACCATCCTTCTTTCACATAAATAGCACTAGTTCACCCCACGGGGATCCACTAGGATTGATGAAACCCTTACCTAAAAAATTCTTAAGTTGCTCCTTGAATTCTCGTAGCTAAGACGGAGCCATTCTATAAGGAGGAATAGATATAGGACGAGTGTTAGGAATCAAATCAATACCAAACTCAGGCTCCCTTTCAAAGGGAACACCAGGGAGATCATCCAGAAAGACCTCAGAAAACTCATTCACCACAGGAACCGAATGTAAAGAAGGACCTTCCGAGTTAGAATCCTTAACCCAGACCAAATGATAGACACCCTTTAGAAATTAATCTCCAAGCTTTAAGATAAGAAATAAACCTCCCCCTAGGAGATACGAAACTTCCATTCCACTCAATAATCAGTTTATTAGGGAACCTAAAGACAACCTTATGGGTCCGATAATCTAAGGACATGTAACAAGAGTGTAACCAATCCATCCCTGGAATAACATAAAAATCCACCATATCTAGTTTAAAAAAATCTACCAAAGTTTGCCTACTACCAATAGATACCACATACCCTCTATAGACTATTTTAGCAACCACAAAGTCACCTACCAGGGTAGAAATAAAAAAAGATCAGATAAAACCTTGGGATAAATACCATAATACACATCCACAAATAGGGTCAGATTAGAGAAAGTGCACCCCCAATCATGTAAATAATACATGTCACTAGAAAAGAGTTGTAACATACTAGTCACGAAATCAGGTGATGCCTCAAATTCCTATTGAATAGCAAGAGTATATAACCTATTTTGACTAATGCCAGTAGTTGAAGCAGAATCAGATGCAAAAGCAACACCCTTCTATGTAGGAGCAGAAGATGAAACAATTGGAGCCCTACTCGCCCCTGAAGCACCATTACCAATCGAACAATTTCTAACCATATGGCCTGGCTGACCATATTTAAAACACTTGTCCCTCTTTTCATTGCAGAAACCCCTATTCAACCAACCACAGAATCAATAAAGATGGAATAATGAGGCCGATTGAGCCCCACTCACCTGAGATTAGGTACCTTGTACCTAAAAATTATAACCACCCTACTGATTGTTATCACCTAACTATTTCGGTTAAGGAGCACTAGTTATAGAGAAGGAACCATAACTCTCCCAATTCTTCTTTAGCCACTTACCTTCATCCTAACCACCTTGTTGATGTCTGCACCATCCTATTTAGATGGCATAAACTTCTTACCCTGCCTTTCTGCAAACTCGGCATGCTTCTTTTTTTCCTCCTTCTCATGTTGCATAAGAACCACCAACTTGGGAAATATCCATATCCCTGATCAACAATAAAGTCTTGCATTTAAGGATCAAATCCCGAGACAGTCTAGAAGTGAACTTTCTTATCCTTGCCCTTATATTAGACACTAATTCTGAAGCATACATTGATAGTTGATGAGATTTCAAGGTATATTCTTTGACAGACATCTTCCCTTGTCTCAGATTGAAAAATTCCTCCACCTTAGCTTTCTTAACTCCTGAGGAACGAAGCGATCCATAAAAGCATAAGAGAAAGTCTCCCTTAAAGTTAACTTCGTAACATTACCTCTCACCCTGTCCCACTCCTCGTACCAGTGGTACGCCATATCCTTAATCTAGTAAGCAAAAAAATTCACCCCTTCCACATTCGTTGCCTGCATCACCCTGAAGATTTTCTCCATCTCATCCATGAAACCCTGGGTATCCTCCTCCACCTTTATACAAGTAAAACTAGTAGGATTTATATTCATAAACTGGAAAACCCTTTTGACCTTAGCAAATGAAACACCAGATCCATCCCGCTCAGCCTGAGTAGCAACCACTTGAGAAATAACATAAATCGATTGATAAAATTCTTCATTAGCCACCTCATCCTGAGGAGGACTAGTAGCAACCGGTAGAACTCTAGAAATATCAAGGATGGGACACCTAGACCGAGTATGGATCCCCTGAGTAGTGCATGTATCTTCAACATTATCCCCAGCTAGGATAGACGTGTTTCCTTGCGTCTTAGATCATCGAGGCATGATTTGAAAAATGAACAAACTAAGATTAGAGAAGACTCCAGGACTTTGACTCCAAACTTGAAAATAGAATACCATAAAAGTGAAACATTCCTAAATGTCTTATACCTTCTCCCTTATGAATATAGCGAGCTACACACCCTCAAAAGAGACTCTTCTCGATATGGATTTGTGGACTCCCAATTTACCATGAACTTAAAGCTTTGATACAAACTTGACACGACCCAACCCGGGGCCTTATTGTAGCAGGCATCCCAAGTCCAACCACGACCAAGGACTACCCCTGATACCTAACCTAATCATCACAACACGTACCCTGTGTTGGATAGATTCTAAATATACAACGAGAGAGTATGTAAGCATAACCTAAGACTCTAGGATAGGCCTACAACCGTGCCAACCTAAAGAAGTCCAACCTTTATTTACCAACCAACAACCATAACCAAAGCAATAAAAAAAACAAGTTTCTATCCATAAAATAACATAAAAGGATGGAACAATTATAAATTTAGTCAAACGGTATCATCCCCAATACCAAGCTAATACTAAGGTTGACACCAATACCAATTCCGCCTATTCCAATGCATAGTAGAACCAAAAATCCTCTAAACAAAAGAAAAATAATATCTGATTGGGACATGCCACCAACCATAGCTAAAACCAATATCCATAAATAAACCAAAGTATGTATGAAATAGAGCCTTCCAAAATATTGAATCTCACCACTTCAATCAAAAATCTAATCCCAAATTTTATCACTAAGTAGGAGGAGTAGAATGACTGATTCTTATATCATGTGGGGATACAGCACCCAAAGACGGGTTAGCAGGTAAACGCTAGCATGAATTCAAGATACGGACAAAATAATAACACCCCATAAAACCATGTAAATTAACTAAATACATTCAAACCTCACATACATACATATATATAACTATATCAGGAAAGGGAATTGGGTTTAGCATGTATTTAAAATAATTAACCTGGGTATGTGTAGCTTAACCGACCTATAACCACCCACGGGTTATATGGGTCAAGTGTAAGCCCCTGAATGGGCCCTGATGTATATAAATGCACGAACTGGAGATACCTTAAGAGTAGGGGATTTCTAAATACCCTTCACTCCTCATGTTACATATGTATAGTGTACTTAGAGGATTCCCATGTACCTTATAGTATCATATATGGTCTCTATGACCAACCCTCATGTCGGCGAACATAAGTTTCCAGTGTTTGTCCATTGGACTCGCACCTTCATAGATAGATATCATACCCCACCATTTTTGCCTAATTAAAACCATTACCATCCAACCAAACCATTATTATATTATTATTAACCAAGGCTATTACAAGTAGTATCGTCATACAGACTATAGCTTTAAAGCAATGTCCTTAGCCAACTATTTTATATAGAGGGATTCCTCTGTACCTTTGGATTATTATATCAAGTTAACTTGGGGGAATCCCATGTACCACACAAGTGTCCCATTATTAAGTCTGCTTGGGGAATCCCATGTACCGCCCTAGTTGTTCATTTAACATATTTACTTAGGGAATTCCCTTGTACCCTACAAGGAAGTTTAATTAGCCATAACCATGACCACTAAACCTTACCATTTAACCCATTTATACTATTTAGGGTTCAATTAACAAACCATACCATACAATAGTTCCATTAAAAGTCTAATAATTTAATAAAAGCATTTGCATAGGCATTTTATCAAACATATTGGGCGCATAGTGTTACCAAAACTAGATCCAATTACCAATTTATCATTTCCATGCAACTACTTTTCTAAACCACTATTAAAGCATGTAAAAACATAATTAAATAATTGAAAACCATAACCAAACTTTTAATACCCAAACCCCAACATATATTTGAGAACCTCAAAACCATACAATAATCATGCCATGTGAACATTGTATAAAATATGACTTTAGATGGAACTAGCAATGAGGGAAGAATAATGCCTTAGATTTTGAAGATGATGGAGAAAAATCACTCGTACAAGCCCCAATTTGATTCTCTAGATGTAACCCTAGCCTTCCTTTACCCAAGAGCATTAGAGAGTATTTGTAAGTGTTTAAGATTAGAATAATAGGGTAAATAATATCCCAATAATGATGTAAGTCATAGAGCCTTAAGTTGTTAAGTGTGGAAATGTCCAAATTACCCCCAACTTAAACTGTTTAAAAGTCTCATTAGATGGTACGACTACCCACACCAATCATACCATCTAATATGTGTGGTACGCACTACTCGTATCCTAGGCCTCCCCCTTTGACGCAACATTGTCCACCATGTGACTTACCCAACCTAAGTCATACTCAACCATATGATTAGTACCCCAAACCGTATCCCTAGTAGAATAGAAGCAAAGAAAATTTGAACACTGCCTACTATATAAGTCAATAGTATGAATCATAACATATTTTATGTCTCATAGTGAGCCACTCATACTCAGATCTAACTTAAATTACTATGTCTCAGGTTAAGTGAAGGAAAAACTTAAACCATACAACCCATATCAAATTATATGACTCATACCCTCCAAGTCATACCTATTTAAGAAACAAATTCAACCCACTAACTAACACTGGTTATCATACGACCAAGAGCTTACCAACCGTACCCCATCATACGACTGGTACCTAAAAGTTGTATATTGTCCAAAAATCAGATATCCAGGAAATTTTCTAAGGGTTCAAACCTAGGGTATTTTGTAAGCTTTCATCCTCCTATGTTTACTGGTACAATGGTTAAGAAGGATCCTTATAGTTTTGTTGATGAAATGGAGACTATCTTATGGGTTATGCACGCTTCAGACATTGAAGGTTTCGAGTTTTCTTCCTACCAATTGAAAGATGTGGTGTACCTATGGTACAAATAGTGGGAATATTTGAGGGGAGAGGATGTTGGTTCTTCCTTGTAGGAGGATTTCTCTAGTGCATTTCTAGATTGCTTCTTTCCTCAGGAGCTAAGGTAGGCGAAAGTAGAGAGTTTGTAAATTTAAGTCAATGTAGGATATATGTCAAGGAGTATGCCTTGAAATTTCATTAGTTATCTAGGTATGCTCCTGAGTTGGTTTCTAGCATGGGGTTAGAATGTGTAAGTTTGCTTTGGGATTATCCCGTGAGTTGATCCTTGAGACTAAGGGTTCCTGTTTGATAAAGGACATGGATATCTCCTGGTTAGTTATGTATATACAGTAGGTGAAGGGAGATAATAGGAAGGAAAATGAGTTTACTGAGAAGCAGGGGAAAAATTTAGGCCTTTTATGTAAAATGGTTGAGATGTGTAATACCTCATACTTCTACCTAACTTGAAATAATTCCAGGTATGTTAGAAACTTACTTTGAAAGATTAATCCACTTTTATATACAGGGAAATTGAATTATCTTTCTAACAATACCAATTTCATCCAAATCCGGTATTGGGGTAGAAAGTTATGGTCGTTTTACAGAAAGCAGTCAAAACTGCCCAGGTGCGATAATGAGGGCCGACGGACCATCGCCCAAACCGTCATAGTTGAGGTAGTGAGACCATATTCTACATAAGGTCAATGTCTTAGGCCAACGAACCATTGCAGTGGAGGTAGTGAGACCATATTATACCTAAAGGCGATGGCTTAGGCCGACAAACCATCGAGCTAGCGACAGACCATCGCCCAAGCCTTCGCAGCAGAGGCAGTGAACTCCTATTCTACCCAGGTGAGACAGTCAGGACTGACGTACCATCGACCCAGTGACGGACCATCATACCCACTGTCTTATAGTTCGTTCAGTTATTTTAAAGTCATTTTAAAAAGGTATGTGGGTCCTTTTCCACCCATTTTAACCCCTAATTATATCAGACCAAGGCTCATATGTTCATTATCCATATACAACATCAAATTAGGTTTATCTCTCAAATATAATACCCAAGAACAAGATCCAAATCCTTCTTCAAGAAACTAAGAGATTCCAAGTTCTTAAAGTCCAAAAACTTCAAGAAACTCACAACCCAGGTATGTCATATGTTGATTCATGGGTCCCTTTCACCCATGAAGCTTAAGAATCTCTTTTAAAAATCCAAGATTTGTGTATTTATGAATTTTCATCATTTAAATTAAATGTGAAATTCATGTTCATGATATTGTAGGGTTTAGATTCATGTTTTAAAATACATGTTCCAATGATTGATCCCAATATGTGATGATTTTCTTAGTATTCATGACAAACCCTTTAATTTACAAGTTGATTGATGTATCTATGATTATTAGATGTGTTGATCATTTTATAACCAAAGCATGCTCCCCATGTGTTCGATGAAATACCTATGTGAAAGAAAAGTGCCATACTAGTATGATAATATGAAATTCCCAATCATGTACTAGTTTATGCATGTCAAATGTTTGATGAAATGTCTTAGTCAATTAATTATGGATACATGTGTAACCCTTGTAGTGCTTTAGAAGTTCTACTTCATGAAATCTCCAACTTATTGTATTATGGATTGTGATGTTGGTCATGTATTCAAGAAAGTCATACTTTGTCAGTTTCATGCTATATAGTCCTGGGGGTACTTGTACCCGAATATTTAGTTGTGTACCTAGAGACAGTGTCATGTTTTTAAGAAACTCTCAGTAAAGCCATGATCCATAGACTTCAGTCAGTCTCATGACTCAAGAAAACTCAGTAATCTCAGTAGTATTCGGTTAGTCAATGGAACTCAGTTAATTTAGTCCAGTTCAGTTCAGTAATCCATGTTCAGTGTCTATTCAAATGGGAGTAGGAATTAGCACTGAGTGAACCCAAAGATGGGAACACACACTTTCAGATGAGGGTGTGATTCTTAGAAGTCATCTTTGTGTTCTAGAACTATGTAGCCAGCATAGGTTGACACATCAACACTGTCAAATAAGGGTTGATGAAGTGGATAAGCACTGTCAGATGGAGGGCCCCACTGTTCTCGTTTGGGGACACTATCCGATGAGTGTTTCCCACAGCTTGTTATTACCAGTGGCACGATATTGACACCCTTCTAATTGGGGTTACAGATTGGACCCCACCTCAGCTATATTACTTTATTGGGGGCATGTAGGTTAGATGACTATTTCCCACAGTTTTAGTACAGAATCAAGACTATTAGATTCAGTCATTTAGTCTCAGTAATAAAACTCAGATAGTTCTATAGGATTCAGGACTATCAGATATAATCAACTCAGAACAGTACGAAACTCAGCTAGTTCCATCAGAAACTAGACTATCAGATACAGTCGCTCAGTATCAGTTATTTCAGTTACACAGTTGTCAGTATCTCATGTTATCAGTACTCAAATTCAGTAATTATGTTATCACAAATTTAGTTACAGTTATTATGTATTTATGCATGTATTCTCACGCTCACGTTTTCAGTCAGTTAGTATAGTTCATGCATATGAACCCTTTGCATTCATCCTACCTCACATGCATACCAGTACATTCAAATATACTGATGTATTTGCGCTATGTTATTTTATACCATAGGTTTAGAAGCACGAGCTCCAGAGCATTCGTAGTATTCCAGTCTCAGCAGTCAGAGTTAGCAGTGAGTCCTCATCCTTCGAGGACATGACCATTACTTTATTATCTTATTAATTAATTTATTTCAGTAGTTGGAGTTACTTGGGGACATGTCCCATCAACTCCTTATTCAGACAGTTTAGTCGGTTAGAGGCTTTTCAGACTAGCATGTTTAGACAGTTATTTTAGTTGTCTTGGGTATTTCATACCCCCTCCAGATGTTATGTTTTATCAATTATGTTATAGTTTTGAACCTTATGGCCTTTCATCTTTTATTTCCATATTTATACAGTATATTATACAGTGTTTAGGTACAAATATCATTCATGAGTTATCTTATCGTCCTTCGGGTTCATGAGCATCGTGTAGCATTCTGGGTACCAGATTCAGGGAATTACAAGATAGAGGTAAGAGGCCAAAAGAAAAATGGGGGAGTTCAGGTTCTCTTTCTATATCTAGAGATCCTAACCAGAAGTCTTTGGGTGATCATTGATCTCAACATGATGGTGGGTCTTAGGCATAAGGTTCCCAATCTCAAACTAGTTAGGCTTAATCAGCTTCATCCCACCCTTCTTGTAGATCTATGGGCAATTGCACTTTTGGTTTTGTGATGAAGGTAAGAACATATGTATTGATTGTGGTCAAATTGGTCATGTGCATCATGATTTCCGTGATAGAATGTTTTCTAGGGTAATAAGGTTCTTATTGGCTCTTCATCTGCTCTTGCACCAAAAGGTGCAGCTTCTACATCTGTTTCCATTTCTGGTACTTGCACTAGCCGAAAATGCTTATATGTTTTTGTGTCTCATCAGGATTCTATGGCATCCCCCGATCTCCTTACTGGTATGTTGAAACTTTTCTTTTGTGATGGTTATTATTTTCTTGATCTAGAGTCCACTCTTTCTTATGTGACCCCATTTGTGGCTATGCATTTTGGTTTTGGTCCCGAGTGTGTTTTCGACCCTTTTTTTATTTCTACCCTGATAGGTGACTTTGTTAGTACAGTAAGATTTTATAGAGGGTGTGTGGTATTTGGCAATATTCAAGAAACTTCGGTGGATCCATTTGAATTTGGCGGTAGTCAAGAATTTTTTGTGGATCTATTTGAATTAGATATGGTTGACTTTGATGTAATATTGTGGATGGATTGGTTTCACTCGTGTTTTGCTTTCTTAGATTGTCCTACCCATAAAGTCATGCTTAAATTCCGTAATGTGGCAATCATTATATGGGATGGGGGTTCCATGGTACCTAAGGGGTGGTTCATGTCATATTTTAGAACTCAAAAATTAATTTCTAAAGGGTGTTTTTATCATTTGGTCTGGGTTAAAGATTTAAACTCGTAAGGTCCTTCTCTAGAATTCATTCATATGGTTAATGAGTTTCTCGAGGTTTTCCCTGATGTTCTTACAGGTGTTCCACCCGATAAGGAAGTTTATTTTGTGATTGATCTTGTTTTGGACACTCGTCCTATCTCTATCCCTCCCTATAGAATGGCTCTGGATGAGTTAAAGGAGCTTAAGAAGCAATTAAAGGATCTCTTATATAAGGGTTTTATTCATCCTTAGGGCGCTCCTGTATTATTCGTGTGTAAGAAGGATGGTTCCCTTCGGATGTGTATTGATTATCGTCAGTGGAATAAGGTGACCATACGAAATAAATATCCTTTTCCTAGGATAGATGATTTGTTTGATCAACTTCAAGGTGAGAAGTGTTTCTCTAAGATTGATCTTAGGTCGATTTATCATCAAATTAAGATTAGGGAAGTGGATATCCCTAAGACAGCCTTCAGGACCCGATATGGTCACTATGAGTTCCCAATTATGTCGTTTGGATAGTCCAATACTCCAGCAGCATTTATGGATTTGATTAATAGGGTCTTCCATTAGTTTTTGGATTTGTTTGTCATTGTCTTCATTGATGAGATCTTGTTCTATTCTAAGAGTGAGTCGGTTCATGTTGATCACCCCCATGCTATCTTGTAGACCTTGAAGGATAAGCTTTTGTATGCCAAGTTATCTAATGTGAGTTTTTGTTGAAGGTTGTGACTTTTCTTGGTCATGTTATCTCTAGTGAGGGGATCATGATAGATCTAAAAAAATGGTTGTACTGGTTAAAAAGTGGCCTAGACCCGCAACTATAATCGATATTCGGAGCTTCTTGGGTTTAGCCAGTTACTATAGGAGATTTGTGGAAAGTTTTTCAACTATAGCTGATCCATTGACTAGGTTTACCCATAAAAAGGCCAAGTTCTTGTGGTCCAATGTGTGAGAGGGTAGTTTTGAGAAGTTGAAGAATAGTTTGACTTCAGATCTGACTTTGACCCTGCCCAAGGTTTCAAGACCCGAGGCTACTCCCTAGTCGTAACACGGTGCTTAGAACCACAAGTGATTATAAGCTAACCCATGATACTAGCATAACATATAAGCATAGAAAAAATACATAAAACTAGAAGTAATGAGAAGAAGAGATGTCTTTGCTGAATATGTTCAATACATAACTATTTAGAATATTTACACTTTGGTTATACAAAACAAAACTAAAATCAAATACATCAACTCTACTGACTGCCTATGAAGACTCTACTATAACTGACTATAGGTAGCCGGGACTTGATCCCCAGCTATCCCTAATCACTATGACTGAATAAAAAATAAAATACTGGAACTAGAGATGACTTGAGTCCTCAAATAAAAAGAACTCATTACCTGCTGGATGGAAGCTGCAAACTGTCTGATTATGATGTGTGGGCTTCAACTGGTACCTACATTATGAGACAATGTAGAACGTAGACGTATATCTGGATCAGTACTTTGGAAATATACTGAGCATGTGGGGGTGAATGCAGTAAGTAAAATTCAATAGGTACATAATCTTAAAACTGCATGCTAAGTGCAAATTGACTCACCAAGAGAATTAAATAAACTTAAAACTGAAGTATCTTAAAACACGAGTTACAAACATAATTTGATAAGTTGGTGAATCACTTCACTTAGTTTCTTAAATCTTTACTTTTGTAGAGTAAGAAGAATTGATGTTGGGAAGCGGCAAAACATGAATACTGTGTGTAAACCTCAGTTGAACATACTGTAAAACTGAACTAAAGGTCATGCATAGATACTGAGCATGAAAACATGAACATGTAAAACTGAGAATGCAAGACCAAGAATAAGCATGTACTGAAATAATCTGTATAACTAAATGACTGATAACTGAATAGCTGAATAATTGTATACTTAGTCATGCAATCCTGAGCTGACATACTTTGAATATTGTACTGAAGTTGTGGGAGTTATCATGTAACCGACATTCCCTAATCAAAGCCAATCAGGGTCAAACATGTAACCCCAGATAGAAGGGTGGCAGTACTTTGCCACGGGTACTAACACATGATTGTGTGGATCCACTAAACTGGTGTCCCAAAGAACTTGGGAGTCACCCTCTACTGGAAGATGCCCCTAAAATATTATCTACCCTCCACTGGCAGGAAGACCTCTCATACCTACGTTGTCTATGTAGTTCTTAAATTAAGGGAAGTCTACTAAAGGTCACACCCTCTACTGGCAGGTGAACTCTCATCACTAGGTTCGCTCGGTGCTAAATCCTACTCCCAACTGAATGACAATGGTATTAGTATGGGCCTACATGATGTGGTACTGTCCTGATAAGTGTTCAACATAAACCTGGTAGTCTGAATAAAGTAATAAAACATGGTCAGTCTAACTTGTAACTTGAAAATGGAAACACGTAAAAACACATAGGTATCGGGTGTTCATATCCCGCCAGCACTGAATGATTTCAAAAGTATGATAACAACATTTAAAAAATAATAGTTCCAAAATGATAGTATATTTCAATAACCGTTGGAGTATATGAATTTGAATATGAGGATGTGTTAAACATGATAAAATAACATATTTTCATAGTTAAATTCATAACTTGATGATTTATCACGAAATCAAGGGATTATGAAAAGAGAAATTGAACTCCAAACATGAAGTGACTTGAATAACTTGGGGACACATATTCGCATGACTTGAATTTGATTTACTAAGAAATTCCTGGAATTGATTTATAAATTATAAGGATAAAACCATAAAATAGAATAAAATTCATACTTTTATAACTACAAGAGGGTTTTTGGGATCAATGGATGAAAGGGAACCATTGATGAATATCCCACATACCTTAATTAGATGATTTTTTGAAGAAAGCTTTGAGATTGGAACATGAATCCTTGAGTTCGTGGAATAAAAGGTTGAATTCCATTCTTGGGAAGAGGGGAAGGGTTTTTAATTGTGTACAGAATGTTTAGGGTTTAAGTGACTGGAAATATCGTGATTTAAGACCCCTTAAATCATTTAATAATGATTAGAAAGGAGTTAGGGATGTGAAAACAACTCAACGCCCTTAAACTAAGTCAAAATGGAGCAATTTTTGGCACTGTGCTATTGCTGGACGACGCACGCCAATCGGAAACCTGAGGTTGTGTGGTGCATGCAAATAGCACACCTCATCCAATGGCTAATTGCGGTTTCCATGCGATGTACGGCCTTAGCATGGTCATAACTTTTTGCTCGGATATCAGATTTTGGAGAAATTTATATCGTTGGAAAGATAATTCAATTATCTACAATTTGGAATGTCTTGAGATGAAAAATTCCACATATGTAAAAATTTATACATGTTTAAAGCTGACCCTTGTAGAATAGAATAGCACGATTTGGCTGAATCAAAGGCTCTTAACTCGGCTTTGCTCTAAGTGATTCCTACTAATATTTTTCACCACAATATCACTTCACACACTTAGATAATTATCATGAAATACATATTCTAATACAAATCATGGGATTAGAATTTACATACGTCAGAGCGATGGTTTGATTTCTAGCTCAACAATGTCGGGTATTATATTATCTCTCCCTTGGCATCATTCATCCTTGAATGATCGGTAGGAACTTATTGAAACTTTAGAAGTATGGAATTAGGTACATATGACATGTCTACTAATGAAGGGTATAGATGAGCTGAAAGATTAGAAATTTCATCAAGAAACTAATTTCTGAGCTGACTTGACTCTATTGACGATAAGGATTTGATTCATGCTAAGGGTTTAGAACTAACTTGAAATTTTCATGATATGATCATACATATAGAACTTTGAAGTGATAACGATGCACAAAATCCCAAGAGTTACTGAGGATGGAATTAAGTACATAACTTCTCATTAGGAATTGTCCCTCAATAAAAAATGTATAGGGATCAAAAGAAAAAGGCTTTATGGCATCATCAAGTACATTATATAAGCACAAATCATGAGATAAAGAAACTAAGTTATTATAATGGGCATTACAATGTCGGAGCTGGAATACTTGGAAAACTAAGATCATTCACTGAACACTTATGAACTGAATCATGACTAAATATCTGAGTTGTAGACATGATGCATGGACTGAACTGAATTCACAATTTGCATGGACATGATTGAATTACCTCATAAAATAGCCATACTAATAAAACTTTGGATAGTAAGACTAGTTGGAAATAAGGAAAACTATAGGAGCTTATCTTGTCTGATTGCTAAACTGAATTACTTGTTATACGGGTTGAATCATAATGAAAGTTTATACTCAACTGGAGTGTTCTCTTTTCTAAGAAGTTCTAATAACATTAGAGAGCAAAGAATTCTTGGTCATGATCCATGTGAGATATCTAAATAAGGAATCTCAATATGGATAAAACTTCTATAACATGGAATATAGTCCTAGGAAACATAAACTAGGATAGAATTACTAGGCCTTAGACAATGCAACTACTAACTTTCAAGCTTATCCACACTTATCAAATACTCCCCCAACTATACTTTTCCCTTTAAATGCCATGCTAATTTGATTAAAATTATAATTCTTACATGGGTACATATAACCATTCCCGACAAATTCTGAGTTAAACTACAAACCCTCACTGTATTTAAGACTAACTCAAAATTAAAAGGTGCTACACATATCACCATAACAATAGTCTAAACCATGGATTCAATATCCTATGCATTTTCAGAGCTCTTTTTTAATACTCATTACCATTTCAACAACTAACTTCAACCATTTACTAGGATTTCACTACCATACAATGATTTCATCCATGTATACACCAACATACATTCAAGCCTATAATTATAACCACATATGAACTTATAGGAAAACAATCCACCAAAGCATATTTTCCATATTCTCTAATATCCCTATAAATAACAACTTTCATGCACTATCCCAAGAAAACAAACATGAAATTGCAACTAACCAAGACATATATCAAAAGCTCTATGCCAATATTCCTTCAAACTTATAGCCTTAGATAAAACAAGCAAGCAACAATCATTCCTAATAAGGAGCATTTACTCTCTCCCATATAAATAATTGTTCATCACCACTACATTTACATAAGGAGATGTCACTAAAAGGTTACAACATGAGGACCTAAAGCACAAAAGAATACTATGCATAACTTGGAAACTTAACTGAGGCCTGAAGAATAGAGTATCCGCGGCATGGATTTATTAAAGAGATCTAAACTGAGGACATACATGACATAATCTAAATTATGTTGATCATTAAGGTCGTAGCAGGAGTACTTGGAAATGATCATACTGTAAAGCATGAGCGAATGAGTCATGAGATACATGAGCTAAGTTTGAGGTTCATAAATTCATAGAATATAATTCGTACTGTTGAGCAAACTGGAACTCCTTATACTAGAAACTGGGAGCGTACATGATTCTCTATGAAGTGCATGAATATGAGCTATGATCATAGAGCTGACTTTTAAGACATGAGTAGATGTCGTGATAACTGAAGTACAAAAATTTATACCAGGATAAGAATAGGTCAGACATATTTCTTCCCTACTGATATTCTACAATACAATGGCATCACTACTATATTCTGAGAGTCTGACTTGGTTTCTTTCTCTATTATTTCCCCCTTATATTTAAGCCATTATTCTAAGTCTATGGATCCCTTTAATAAACTCATCTTGAAAGACTACACCTGAAAGTGTAAAACTCGCTGCTAGTACTCCCTTCTTTCTATAGCACTGCTAGTCATTATACAATAACTTGAACACTTACTAACTTAGAATATTTAGATGTATCACCATATCCCGAGTTCACACCATCTAGAACTTCAACTCTTCTTTCTATTTTCTCAATCATCCAAGTTTCAAACTTAGATTCTAACACTTAACATGGATATTCCCTGACTCTTAACAAACTACACTAACATCCTTCATAGCCTACTAATATCACACCTCTAAACTTATATTTTTTCCTAAACCATGAGAATTACCATTACACCACAATACTCAACATCACAACCTAAAAACCATAACTTATCTAGCAAAAGCATTATATACTTGGCAACTCAAGGTACTACCCAAGTACATACACTTGGCAACTCAAGGTACTACCCAAGCACACATACTTGGCAACTGAAGGTTCTAACCAAGCACACACACGTTAAAATTTAGAAATAATACAATCCCATATCGCCTTAAGTACAACTCTAGATCATACCTATATTATCATACATAATTTTAAATCAACAAACTTAAATTCTTACTTGTACTATTTCAATCCTACTAGTTCACCTTTCATACAACTAACCCCAAGGATACATAATCTACTAAATTCAAATAAATAATATCCCCATTTTACTGTTGCTAAACTTCTAGGTTCATGCTTCTAACTCTAGATTATATGCTATCATAGGATTCTGAGAAGGGATTTTAAAGCACATCTTACTTTAGCTCAATGCACGATTTTTATGATCATGAAAGAAATCTTTAAAACTTCTAAACTTAAAAACACTGATGGGATACTTTTGAGCCTGTGTACAATCCCATACTGTCTGTGAGGACTATCTGAGAAAACTCTATCTATAAGGATTTAAACTTGTCTATTTTTTTTCCTCAAGAATGAGGTAGAGTTGGCACGAATGGAGTAACTTAAGAATCTGCATAAGTTTCTTAGAGAACACTTTTAATGCACGATCTGAAACATAAAAGAAGGGAATATTTCTTAAATACCCTATAGCTCTCAAAGAAAACTATAGATGTCTCTTTACCATTTCCCAAGACTCTACTAGACACGGCTTCATAGACACCCTAGGACACTTGAACCTTTTCTCAAATACCAAGTTTGTCATAACTCGAGGCTACCCCCTAGTCGTAACATAGTGCTTAGAACCACAAGTGATCCTAAGCTAACCCATGATACGATCATAACTCATAAGCACTAAAATAAATACATAAAACAGGAAGTAATAAGCAGAAGCGTTGTCTTGCTGAATATGTTCAATACAAAACTATTTAGAATATTTACACTTTTGTTCTACAAAACAAAACTGAAATCAAATTCAGCAACTCTACTGACTATCTATGAAGCCTTTACTAGTACTGGTTATAGGTAGCTGGGACTTGAACCCTAACTATCTCGAATCACCATGACTAAATAAAAAAATAAAATACTGGAACGAGAGTTTACTTGAGTCCTCGAATCAAAAGAAATCATCACCTACTGGCACGCATCACCTGCTGGTTAGAAGTTGAAAACAGTCTGATTATAATATGTGGGCTATAGCTGGTACCTATATTATGAGATAATGTAGCACATAGACATATATGTGGATCAGTAGTTTTGGAATGTACTGAGCATGCGGGGGTGAATGCAGTAAGTATAACTGAATAGGTTCATAATCTTAAAACATGCATGCTAAATGCAAGTAGACTCACCATGAGACTAAAATCAACTAAAAGCTGAAGTATCTTAAAACACGAGTAACAAACATAATCTGATAAGCTGGTGAATCACTATACTTAGTTTTTAAAATCTTTAATTTTGTATAGTAAGTAGAATTGAAGCTAGGAAGCGGTTAAAAATGAATACTGTATGTAAATCTTAACATGTTATAAAACTGAACTAAGGGTCATGCATAGATATGAGCATGAAAACATGAACATATAAAATTGAGAATGCAATACCAAACATAAGCATTTACTGAAATAATTTGTATAAATGAATGATTGATATCTGAATAACTGAACAATTGTATACATTGTCTTGCAAAACTGAACTGATATACTCTGAATACAGAACTGAGTTTGTGGGAGCTATCCTATAACTGACATGCCCCAATCTAAGCTAATCGAGGTCTAACCTGTAACCCCAGTTGGAAGGGTGTCAGTACCTTTCCACGAGTACTAACACATACCTATGTGGTTCTACGAAACTGGCGGCCCGAAGGACTAGGGAGTCATCCTCTGCTAGTAGGTGACCCTAAAAGAGTGTCTACCCTTCACTATTAGGAAGACTTCTCATACCTATGTTGGCTACATAATTCTGGAACCCAAGGATTACTACCAAAGGTCACACCCTCTACTGGCAGGTGAGCCCCCATCCCTGGGTTTTCTCGATGCTAAATCCTACTCCCAACTAAATGACACTAGTAGTAGTATAGGCCTAACATGATATGGTATTGTACTGATAAGTGCTCAACATGAACATGGTATTCCAAATAAAGTAATAAAAGATGGTTTGTCTGACTTGTAACTTGAAAATGGAAACATGTAAAAACACATATGTACCAGGTATTTATAACCTGTCAGCAGTAAATGATTACAAAAGTGTGATAACAATATTTAAACAATAGTAGGAAGTCATAATTCAGGGACCCAAAATGATAGTACATTTCAATAATCATTAGTATACATGAACTTGAACATGAGGACGTGTTAAACATGGGAAGACAACATATTTACATAGTTAAATTCATAACTTGAGGATTTATCATGAAATTAGGGGATTATGCAAAGGGAAATTGAAATCCAAACATGAAGTGACTTGAATAACATGGGGATAAATTTTGGCATGACTTAAATTTGATTTACTATGAGATTCATGGAATTCATTCATAAATTATAAGGATAATTCCATAAAGAAAATAAAATTCGTACTTCTAAAACTACAAGAGGGTTTTTGGGCTCAATAGGTTAAATTTACCCATTTATGAATACCCCACATATCTTATAGATGAATTCTTGAAGAAAACTTTGAGATTAGAACTTGAATCCTTGAGTTCTAGGAGAGAAGGGGTGAATTTTGTTCTTAGGTAGAGGGGAAGGGTTTTGAATTGGGTACTGAATGTTTAGGGTTAAATTAGTGGAAATATCATGATTTAAGACCCCTTAAATCATTTAAGAAAGATAAGAAATGTGTTAAGGGTGTGAAAAGACTTCAATGCCCTTAAACTAAGTCAAAATGGAGCAATTTTTGGCACTGTGCTATTGTTGGGTAATGCATGTCAGTCGCACACCTGAGGTTGTGTAGGACATGCCTATAGCAAACCTGAGTTTGTGTGCATTCCAATAGCACAGCTCATCCAGTGGCTATTTGCGATTACCATGCGACGCTTGGCCTTAGCATGGCTATAACTTTTCACTCAAGTATCGGATTAAGGAAAATTGGTATCATTGGAAAACTAATTCAATTTTATACAACTTTATGGGTCTTGACATGCAAAATTCTACATATGTAAAAAGTTATACACGTTCAAACTAGCCCTTGTAGAATCAAATAACACTATTTGGCCAAATCAAAGACTCTTAGCTCAATTCTTCTCTAAGTGATTACTATAAACATTTTTCACCTCGATAGAAATTCACACACTACTATAATGATCATAACATCTTAATTAAAATATAAATCATGGTATTAGAGTTTACACAAATAGGAACGACAATTTTATTTTGAGCTAAAAAATATGAGGTGTTACACAAGGGTAGAGATGGCTTCATAGTGTATTATGATACTTCTCATGTTTGGTTTGGTTATGTGTTGATGCAGCATGGTAGTATGGTGTCCTATGCTTCTAGGCAGCTGAAAGTTCATGAGAAGAACTACCCTACCCATGATTTGAAATTATTTGGTGTGGTATTTTCCTTGAAGATTTGGCATCACTATCTCTATGGGGTTCGTGTTGATATATTTTCTGATCATAAGAGCATACAATATGTATTTGATAAGAATGAGTTAAATCTCCGGAAAAGAAGGTGGCTTAAGTTGCTGAAAGACTATGATATGAGTCTTCACTACCATCCAGGTAAAGCTAACGTAGTTGTTGATGCTTTTAGAAGATAATCCATGTGAGTTTAGCTCAAGTGGATAAGTATAAGAGATAGTTGGTGAAGGAAATTTACCGTTTGGCTAGTCTTTGAGTTTGTCACATGGACTCCGAGAATGGTGGTGTGTTTGTGTGTCAGGTGTCACAGTTGTCTCTTGTTGTTAAGATAAAGGAAAAGCAAATGTTGGATTCTGATTTGATGAAGATTAAGAGAAATATAGGTCAGCAGAAGATTGTTGACTTTAAAATTAGTGGTGATCGTATCTTGAGGTACCAAGGACGGTTATATGTTCCCAACATCGATGAATTGAGTGAAAGGATTTCGGCCAAAGCACACGGATCTCGTTAAGCTATTTATCCTGGTTCTAAAAAAGTATATCATGGTCTTAAGGAATTCTATTTGTGAAATAATATGAAGAGAGACATGGCTAATTACGTGGCTAAGTGTATGGTGTGTCAACAAGCGAAAGTTGAGCACATAACATCCAGAGGTATGTACCAAGAGATTGAGTTGCCCGAATGGAAGTCGGAGGTTATTAATATGGATTTCATTACCAGTCTTTCTCGCTCTCAGAATTAGTGTGAATCAATTTGGGTCATTGTGGATAGGATGACCAAGTACGCTCACTTCTTATCAATAAAGACTAGTTATTTGGAGAAGGATTAGGCTAAGTTGTATCTTGCGGAGATGTCAATTTGCATCGTGCTCTTATTTCTATAATTTCAGATTGTGGTACTCCATTATAATTGCATTTTTTAAAGTCATTTCAGAAAGTTTTAGGAACTAAGGAGTGCCTTATTACCTCTTTTCACCCGCAGTCGGATGGATAAGCGGAGAGGTCTATTCATACATTAGAAGATATGCTTTGTTCTTGTGTGATTGACTATGGTGGCAGTTAGTTCGACCATTTTCCTTTGATTGAATTTACTTATAATAATAGTTATCACTCTTGCATTGGTATGGCTCTTTTTGAGGCATTGTATGGTAGGAGATGTCATTCTCCTATTGAGTGGTATGAAGTTGGTGAGGGTAAGTTATTTGGCTCTAATTTGGTTCACCAAGCCTTGGAGAAGGTAAAGGTAGTTCGTGATAGATTGAAAGCCGTTCAAAGTCACCAAAAGTACTATGCGGATGTGATGCATAGGGAGTTCAAGTTCAACGTTGGCAATTGGGTATTCTCGAAGATGTCTCCCATGAAGGGAGTAAGGTGGTTTGGTAATAAGGGAAAGTTAAGCCCTTGGTATATCCCTTCGTACTTGGTTTTGAAGAGGGTTGGAAATATTGCTTATAATGGAGACTATAATGGAGAATCGTCCCGACCAAACCATACTATGAAAGGAGTCCTTAGACAACACACTGAAAGAAACACAATCACCTATACCATGAGTAACATAACGCAAGCTCAAGACTCATATCCAGGGAACAAGGCGAATGCAAAATGCAAACCTTAGGCATAAGTGCTAATTGAATACATGAAACATTAGTAGAGTACTCTCTTAACTGGGAGAGAAGAGTGTTATCAGAATATGCGACCCCTATCTTTCCTTGAAGTCCACAACTAGAAGGAAATCTTAGATTAACCACCAACCTCTATCCGATTACACCAATGAACACAATTCTCTGCTATAATGGGTATCACTGAAAATGTATACCAGGGACTCTTGGTTCCCCCATACCCAAGACCTCATTCAACCAAATGCTACCTAGAGCCCAGCATAGACATGCAAAAACCATGAGACCAAATTTACTTCAAGGTTTCCAATTTAAATCAAAACCATTTAAAATCAACCATGGCCACCAAGGCCTTTTAAAAATCATTTGAATTCGACCGAAACTTAATCCATGTTTTATTAACCATCTATGAAATCCAAAGATTCAAACCCACATTTAAAATCATGAATTTAATAATCAATTGCATGCCAACAATCAAGTACAAGTATAGGGACAAATACACGTGCAAACTTTATGATCTAACCTGAGAATGACTAGATCCTCAGTACCTCTGTTCAACCTGAACTTCCGGCCTATATGGTACAACTCTCCTACTATTGTATTTCCCAAATCATCAACCTCATCCAACCTACCAGTTTACTTCCACAACTCCCACATTGCTATTCTGAGCTTATCATACTTCCTTTTATCAAAATCAAGCATCTTGATTCAAGCCTAAGATCTACCAACCACAGTGTTCTACTAGCAGAGTACCCTTATAGAATATACATAAGAATGGTCCACCCTGCAGGGAGAACACTCTAAATTCCTTAGTCACACAATGAAAACCTATCCATTTCCACGGAAAACCATTCCCCTTATGCATGCAAGAACAAAACACTCCACAAGGTAACACTAAGACCGATGAGACCTTTATCTAAGAGATCTCTTAATTTCTCCTTAAGATCCTTTAATTCTACCAAAACTATTCTATAAATAACGAATAGAAATTTTGAAAAATGTATGAAACAAGACCAACCTCGGACCAACCTGCTCATTAGAAAGAAACCATGAGGGTCGTCAGAAAGGACACCAGGAAATTCATCCACCACCAAAACCAAACTAAAGAAAAATCTTCCGAGTTAGAATCTTTAACCCGGATGAAATAATAAAGACACCCATTGGAGATCAACCTCTGAGTTCTAAGATATAATATAACTTTTACCTTATTACCTAGGGAACAAAACCATTTTCCATTCCATAACCGACTCACCAAGGAGCCTAACAAGTTTAATAATCTAATTAATGAATAGCATAAATGCAACCAATCCATCCCCCTAATGACATCGAAATCCACCACATCTGAGTTAAACAAATCCACCATGAATCCTTTATTACCAATAGACGCCCCACACCCTAATAGACTCTTTAGGAAATTAATGAGTGACCTATCGAGATAGAAGAAGAAAAAAGTCTAAAATAACCTTGGGACCACATCCAGAATACATAACCATAAATAGAGCCATAAAAGATAGAGAACCCAAACCAAGTAAACCATACAAACCACAAGAAAAGTAGTTCTCAACATACCAGTATTGACATCGAAAGAAGCCTCAGACTCTTAAGGAATAGTAAGAACATTAAGACAATCCCAACCAACATCACAGACAAAGAAAGCACCCAATTCCTAACTTGTCCAAGCGGCATCCCTTACAGGAAAATCCCATTTATTCAGGAAACCATGACTCCTTACCTTGCCTATTTCCAACCTCACAATATTCCTCCCCGTACCAATATTAGGGACCATAAATTAACAAAATTCCAGAACTCGGTATTGGTAACTTTTCCTTGAGATTACTAAAATGAGTTCCATCTTTCGAATAGGATTAGTGGAGACCGGTGGGGACCAGTGGGGACTCAATAGGAAAAAACAAAAATTGCAATCCGTAACTGGGTATGTGCCCCATGAGTTGTAAAAGATCCATCCATGTTGTCCTCGAGGGGACCAGGAAAGTTTCCAGGAACTTTAGATTATTAATAAGACATGATCCGAAGAGTGAACCAAGGAATATTCAGAGAAAAGTTCCAAACCTTAGACTCCGTATCCCAAAAGTAGAATAACAAAGAAAGTAAAGCATTCTTAAATGCCTCGTAGCCTCCTGATTATAAGTGTTGTACATGACACACCCATAAGTAAGACTCAGCTTGACACGGCTTTATGGACACCTTATGACACCAAAACCTAAGCTCTGATACCAACTTAACACGGCCCAAACCAGGGCCTTATCGTAAAGTGCAATCCCAAACCCAACCAGACTGAGAATCTCCCTCGTTTCCTAACTCAACCACCAAACACATACCTTGAGTCGGATGATATCCGAACATATAACAAGATTGCATATTCACCCAGGGTGACGAATATAGGATAAGTCTATATCCGAGACCAGCCCAACCAAGTCCAATCACCATAATCCACCCAAACCAAAGCAGAAACCATCATCCAATATATGAATATATATATATATATATAGCATAAATTATCCATACCATACCTAAGTCCAAAGTTATTCATACAAAGCCTCTTGACCAACCAAGGAATACCTAGTCAGAACATGGCCCCGACCATAGACAAAAACCAAAGTCTATGAAAGACAAGAGATAGGTAAAGTAACCCATGACATTAAATAGATGCATTTCGAACTATAGAAGCTCACCACTTCAATCCAACATCGACTGTCCCCAAATCCTATCACTAAGAAGGAGAAGTAGAATG
Source organism: Capsicum pubescens (assembly GCA_030864215.1). Lineage (NCBI taxonomy): Eukaryota > Viridiplantae > Streptophyta > Magnoliopsida > Solanales > Solanaceae > Capsicum > Capsicum pubescens. Next base: position 187,024,872 of record CM061546.1, read on the forward strand.
GTTGGTCCCTACATAGCATGGGTATACAGTCACCAGTGGATGAGTTAGTGGGTGAACAATTGTATGCACTCAAGATAAGGATAAGATAATGCCATTTATAAAACTAAGTAAAACCATCCATATGCATACAACCATACATATATATATATAACCATGCAAGAAAGGAAATCGGGTTTATTATGCCTTTAAAACCTTTACTTGGATTGTGTAGAATTACCTTCCTAAACCACCCATAGGTTTTATGGGTTTAGATCCCCCTACTAAAATGGCCCCAATGCGTGTAGCCGCACGACCAGGGAAGAAAACCCTTGGGATGACTAGTACATACTCCAAAATATAGAGTGACATCACGCAAACAGTCACCGAGACCAACCTCATATTGGTAAATATGAGTTTCTAGTTTTAGTCCCCCCCGGGACCTCCACCTTCTATGGCTTTGCTACACATCACGCCATTATTTCCCAATTAAAATTAATTTACAAATAACAAACCCATTATCTATTTATTAACCAAGGCCATTAATATTGGTATCGTCATACCAATCCTTAATTGTAAGTATTATCCAATCCAACCATAGATAGGTTTAAGGGGACTTTTAAGTGCCCTTTCATTTACCATATTAAACCACTTGGGGGACTTCTATGTTCCCCACAAGAATAACTATTTCTCCATTTACCCTTACAAACTATTTAAACCAATTCCATTAATGCATTCACATGAGGGATTTCCATATATCCCGCAAGGTTTTCAAAATAGACCACCTATGACCACCAAAACCTTTACCCTTTAAAGCATTCCAAACCATTTAAGACCATGCCAAGCATTTAAAGTATATATATCATTTAAACTATGTAAAACCATCCAAAACCTTTTAGAGTTCCATTACAAAACAAAACCATGCAACAGTCCCATTGAAAATTAAACAATAAAGTAAAAACATTCTTTGAGGCATTTTATCAAACATGTTGAGGGTATACCTTTACCAAGACCAAAACCAATGCATAAAGCACCATAATTAGGGTTACTCAAGAACCATTTGTTAACCATAACCAAAAAATAACCACATATGCAAACCATTACCAACAACATATAAAAACATAGTTTAAACTAATATCAAACCATATACATCAAGACCCTCAAAATATATTTTGAAAGCCATCATTCATGATTCATAAAACAATGTTTAAAACACAATACACATGCCTTTATTTGTAAATAACAATATGGGGAGAAGTACATGCCTTATACAACAAGATTCATGAAAGAAATCTCGACCTTTGAACCCTTTGAAGAGCACGTGAAGAAACCCTAGACTCCATTCTTCAAAAGAGCATTTGAGAGAGTATTTGAGGAGTTTTAATTCTATAAGAAGTGTTATAAAAGTCAACCAAAGGTTATATAATGTGAGGACATAATGGTTTAGGAGTAGGAAATGTCCAAACTAAACTTGACTTAAAATTTAAAACAAGTCACGTCCAGGGGTACGACTCCCCCTTATCATTCGTATCCTAGGGTTCGAGTGGTACCCCAACTCATACCTAAGACCATGACAAGACCCTAACTATTAGTTTCTATATGACTCATACCTCTCTAGTCATACCTTAATGGTATAGTGACAACCCCAATCGTACCCACAACTCATATCTAGGGCAGACTCCAAAAGATAATACCTTAGGCAATATACAACTAGGCCTTACACCTCTCTTATCCCTCTATATGACTTATACTAAGAGGAGTGGTATCTTGGGCAGTAGTAAAGCTAAACATACTACCTAGGGCATGAGTGAACCCTAAAGGCATATCCTAACTTGTATCCAAAGGGTACGAGTGGTATGCTTGAGTTGTACCAAGCCTAGTAAGTCCTAAACCTTAAAAATTTTGCAAGGGTCCAAGACTTGGGGTGTTTCACCAATAAAGTGTCTTTGGTAACTAATTGTCTTAATGATTGTGTATGTGAAATGATGGTTTTAAATTGGTATTTAAAAGCGGGATGTGTAGCTAGGCCATGAAATTAGAGTCTAAAGGACTAACATTGGAAATTACGCTAATCGGTGTAGGTGTCATTGTAACCAGGTGGTTTGAGTCTCCTGAATGGAAGTGTGAATGGGAGTTTTTAGACCCCTATGATGCATATATTTGTTCTTAAATCACCTTTATTATGCTGGGAGGATAGAGTCCCCCATATTGGCATATACGGTTTTGGATATTCTCTAGTTTATGCGGCCACACGCATTGGGACCCTTTTAACTAGGGAAGAGTTGGGACCATATATCATGTGAGTGCCATGTTTCATGAAGATTATTCTACACAACCCAAGTTAATGATTTCAAAGTTCATGTGAATCTTGTTCCCTACCTCGGCATGGTATATATGTATATATATGTATTGCATCTGTTATATGCATTGGTTGATTGGATTTTAACTGTTGAAATTATATTATTCCTATCATTGATTTATATTATAGCGCTTTAATCGCTAACTATCTTCGATGTTATATCCCCACGCAATACAGGTGTTGGTCATACTATCATACCTCCTACTCAGTGACTTAGATCCAGGAACCGCTTATGTTGACTTGAAGTTGTGAACTTCCATACTTTGGAAGGCTCTATTTCTTTATTTGAGTTTTATTATGTCTTTATTGGTTTAGACTTGGATAGTGGTTTTGGCTATAGTCGAGTATATGCCCCAAGAAAATATTCTTGTTTGGTTTTAGAGGCTTTGTATGGACAAACTGTGTACTTGGGTACGTTATGGAATGGTTATGAATTTTTTTATTGTTTTGTGGTTTGATATTTGGTTGGGTTAGATATTGAGGGTGATCTCCGGTCCTTGTTGGAATTAGAATTCCCATTACAACAAGGCCCTGGTTCAGGTCGTGTCAATCAACGTACAAATAGTATCATTAGGTATTTAAAAATAATTTGTATAACTTATATTTAAAAAGTGAATAAAATAAAGAAATGCTAGTCATACATTTATTTACATATTTTAGCAACTGTAGAAAAAACAACAACAACAAACATAAAAACTATTTACTAATAGACTATTAAACATACAAGTTTTAATTAAAGAATTTTCAATTCAACTATTAGAAACATTCCACTTTACATGTAAGCTATTTACTTTGGTCAAACCCCATAAATAAGACAAGGTTTATGATCAAAGTTATTACTAGAAAGGAAGCACATACTTATTAAAATACATATATACCATCAATAATTTCTCTACTCTTTCTCGCTCACTCACTCTCTCTCACTTTCTACTTGTATGACATAGAAAAAATCCTCATTTTTGTGTAACTAACCCTCTTATATAAGATAATTCCAAAGTGTGTGTTGTTTCAGCCAATAAGTTGATAAACACCAGTCGAAATAATTAAAGAAGGTCCCTCACTAAATTCAAAATCAGAATATGATTGCTTAGCCCCAAGATATGTGCAATTTCAATCAACTGACATCATAATTAGCACTATCTAATTTCTCCATCAAAAATATCCCATTTAATTAGCACACAATCAATGCACACAAACATATTTTCAAATTCTAATAGCTAACTTACACTGCAAGTTAAATTAAAAGGAAGCAAGAAAGCTTCAGTTGGCTTTTTTTCTTTTTCTAAAATTAGAATCAAACCTTAAGAACAAAAAAGGGCATAAAAAAAAACTGGTTGAAAGTGGAATATTTGTTTACTGAGAACTGAAAGTGTCACTTTAGTTTTGGTTCATAAATAATGTAGTGAGGTTTGAAAAGTACCAAAGTAGATGTCAGAACATCAAGACAAGCTGCACAAGGTTATAGGTGCAAAATTTGATCATAAAGATCAAATCATGTAAAGTCATATGTAAAATAATGATAAAAACTAAATAGATATAAGTAGATATATTACCTAGTGACCAAGGCAGAGGTGTAGTATCAAGATATCAAATTATTAAAGAAGTAATTTTCAACCTACAATGAAATTAAACAACTATGAATCAGAATTTGACTCATAAAACTGAAATGTGGCTTCTCAAATATTAAATTTTCACAAACTTACAATAGTAGTAGAGTATATAATAATGAACATACACGTTCATATTCATATAGAGAAAACAAAAGAAAAAAGTTTCTCGTAACACCAATTCATTTTCCTCTTTGTCCTAATGATAAAATGCTTTACAAGAACTCTGAAGAGGCTTACGAGGATCCCAGATTTTAACTTCCATACAAAATTTGAGAAACTTAATATTATCCAATTGAGTTTTGAAGATAACTTTTTACTACTCATGAGAGTGGATAAAGGGTCTATTAAACTATTGTATGGTTGCTTATCTGAGTTTTCAAAAGCTTCAAGATTATAGGCTAATGTTGATAAAAGTTCTATTTACTTTGGAGAGGTACAAAATAGTGGAATAAGAGGTTATACTTAGTACACTAGGTTTTGTTAAATAGGATATAATTTTTAAATACCAATGATACCTTTGAGCTCCAAGAAGCTTAACGTCAATTAGTGTCAACCACTACTTGATAAGATGATTGGCAGAATTATTCAATGGACTGCTAATTTCTCTTACTTAGGTAGGATAAAACTTATTAAGAGTGTATTGTTTGTCATTCAGATATACAGGTCTTAGATATTCTTAATACCAAAAAAGGTGATCCAAATGATTGAATTAGTCTGTAGAAAGTACCTATGGACTATTAGAACTAACCTGTCTAACGAAGGACTTGCATCTTGAAAAAACTGTGTCATCCTAGAATTGCTGGTTGGACTGACATGTTAGATCTCCATAAAGAAAATAAGGCTGCTTTTTGCAAGTTATGGTAGAATGTTTGAACAAAAAAGGAAATTCTCCATGAAGGGAATTTGATGTACCAAGTCTATTCATATAGAAATAACAAAAGAAAACACTATCAAGAAACACAAGACTAAAAACTATAGTTAGTTTATTTAATAAAAGGTATCAAATGACCTTCAATTGCAAAGCTAGTACTCAAACTATATTATTAGAATTTTGATCCTTATAATCCAAATAGTACTATTGTGTCCAGTTTCTTCTCATCAAGTACTACTGCAGTAAACTTCATATTGAACTAGGATCAAGTATCCATTCCACAAAAGCCCAAAATTTCATTTTACATTCCACATCGGTGGATGAATAAATTATTAATCATCGAGAGTACTCTAATAGTATTAAAAATAGTAGTACTACTATGACTTATAATTATGCTAAGATTCTTGACAACAAAAGTGTAGATCTAAAAGGAAACAACTACAACTTAAGTGTTCAGGAGCATTTTAAGCTTCAACTCGTCAATTTAAAATGCAAAGAGCACTACCTTTCACATTATAACAAGGAAATGTTGCAGCTTAACCAATAATTTATAGCCACCTTGATAATTACTAGACTTTTTAACGAGGAATAAGGCTGTTTTTTGCAAGTTACAGTAGAATATTTGAATTAAAAGGCAAGTCTTCATAAAGGAAATTTGATGTACCGCGTATATTCATACATAGATAACCAAAAAAACACTGTCAAGAAACACAAGACTAAAAACTACAGTTAGTTTATTTAATAAAAGGTTTCAAATAACTTTAAATTGCAAAGCTAGTACTCAAACAGCATTTGGACAAACACAATTAACAATTGAAAAATGATTTTAATAAACTCAAATAAAAAACCAAGATAAAATCTAATCTAACAAAAACAACTAACAAAAAAATAAAACAACAAAATCAACCTAAAATCCAAAAAAAAATCCCCAAAAAATAATGAAAAATGTAATTTCTCTGTTTCAGTGATTTCATTGTATATATTATAAAAATATAAGTACTACATAACAAAAATTTCTAAACCATAAATATATTATATTAAAGACATAAATTAAAACCTTGGCATAGAATTCGTAGAAACTCAATTGTGTATTCTTTGAAAAAATTCTTTCGATTATGAAAAAATTTACATGCAAGTCCAATTAGAGACAATACGCCCATTAATTGTTATATGCTAATAGTTTCAATAGTGAAGAAAAACCACAAAACTAATTCAGAGAACAAAACCCATAAAGATAAACACTTTCACTAATAAGAAGACCTACTTGAGAAGAAGATCTTTCACCAGAGAAGTAGAATCGAAGACCTTTCACTAAAAATTATCTCAGAAAAGGCAGCAAAGACCAAAGAAGAAAGTAAAGTTAGAGATGTAAAGGAAATCGGAGATTGTAAAGACAGAGATGAAAAGGTAGCCAGAGACTGTAATGCTGGAGATGAAAATAAGCCCAAAGCATAATGTAAGATTGAATTCAATCAATTTGTCAGAGATGGAACTTACCTCAGATAATACAAAAAAAGAAAATTTATTAACTTTTTTATATTGGAAACGACGAAGAAGAGAGTTTTTTTAGCATTTTCCTACTGAGTTTTTTAAACATCAAGAGTAAAATAAGGGAAATAGGGTTGTACTAACCCTAATGTACCATTTTTTTGTGTTTTAAATTTTTAATAAATATATTAAAATTAGTGAGTAAACTAAAAAGTTGGAGGGAAAATTCCCAGCTGTTGTCATTTTCACAATAATATAATCATATTTATAGATACTCTATAGCGACGGTTGTAACTCTGAGACCATAGATATATTTATTCGAATAGTTAAGGAGAATATATGACGGCTTCATTTATTAAATGTTATAAACACAATGATGATATGTGATGGTTATAATGTTATCGTAGGTTATTTATAGAAATGGTTGTGTAACCATCTCTAATTAATCATTTCCATAGCCGTAATTTCTAATAGTGATAATGGTCAACCTCTGAGGGGATCATTTTCTAGTTATTCTAGTTATGCTACTTATTTAAAGTCAAACGAATCTTTTGGTTTTAGTACAGTGCCATGGGAGTGTTATAGTTGTAGGCCTTTGGCCATTTCTCAAGAGAGTTCCCAAGTTATGGAGCAATGGTTCCTGTAGCTTAGAGTGTTCCACCAGTTAGGACAGTGCTCCCTCCCCAAACTATAGGGTGTATGCATGGTCATTGGGGTGGTTCTCAAGGTACTCGTAGAGGTCTTTGGGTAGGTAGGATAGGACATTGGTTAGGAGCCCAGCCAGGTGGCCAGCGTGGTCAATTTTATGTCATACCTGCTAGGACTAAGATAAATTCTTAGGATATTGTTATTACATATACAATTCCAATATGCCATCAGTTGAATTTTACTTTATTTGATCGAGGATCCACTTATTCTTATGTATGTGCTTAATATGCCATGCGGTTAGAGTTATGTTGGTATTTTTTATCTATGTCATTATGTATATCCTATCTTAGTCAAGGGGGGCCTTTGGTTCTAGCCCAAAGGCTTTTGGACTCATTCCATGCTATTGACCAAAAATTAAGAGAAATGGCACTTGGGTTCTGGATCTACTTTTCATATAAATGACCTTGGATGGAAATTTTAGCCTTACCATTGAGTTTGGAACGTCTAATTTGATAGGGTAGCATAGTTCATTTGCATTTACAGGATTCCAAATGAATCCCAAAGGGTCGGTAGAGACTTGGAAAAATTCCAAGTCTTTAGCTGGTGCATCCTCTTAAGTGCCCCTTCAGTAGCTTACACAACCAGTTGGACACTTAAGCAACCAGGATGCCAGCGGGTATGCCGCTTAAGCGAGACCCTTATGCTTAAGCAGTTATTGATCCGCTTAAGTGAAGGGCTTAGGCTTGGGCAGGTACCGGGAAAGTGTCTCTTGGCAGCAAAAGCGATGACCGCTTAAGTGTCCCAATGTCTACTTAAGTGACACCTAGGCGGAATTAAATGCCTCCTTTGCCTAATTTTCTCCAATTTTTAAAACAAGTTCAAGAGTGTAAAACTCTAGATAGTGCGGATACTCGAGAGAAGCTTAAATTACCCATTCTTTTTTTGAATTCTTGGTCATTTTTTACTAATTTCATGGTTAAATTCTCCATTATTTTCCAAAATTCCTAGATAATTGGTGGGTTAATTTTAGCACCATTTTAGCTTGAAATTTATTCCTTTCTTTAGGGTAAATATTTCTTGAACATAGAGGAAGGTGTTGACGATTTTGAAGTATGATTCTGCAAGCAGGCCCCACGTGGGAATTTTACGTAATTTCATATCCGAAGCACAAAATAAAATATGGGTGTCGTTGTTATTAAATTATAAAGTAGATTATCATTTTGATAGCGTGGCATTATATCGAAGTTTCTCAAAAGGAGAAATCGGTGATTTAGCAAATTTCACCATGCTTTCTTCAGCGTTCAGGTAGGCTAGGATTATCTTTCTTGTAGATTGGTCTTAATCATAATATATTTATTATATTGTGCTAGATATGAATTTGAAATTAGGACTTAGAGGAATAATTTGTGTATTTTGATTATTTGCCCTATTAAATAACCATAAATTACACGTAATCGACATAGTTGCTCATGCTTTAGGTAGAATTGCTATATTAGGATTAAATAAGGCTTATTTAACATCTAATACTGATTTTAGATACCTTATCATAGCCTGGGATATAATTTTCCATAGGATGGATTCTGAGATTAGAAGTGGGGCCCTCTGGCCTGCCTTATGCCAAGACTCTTACTAGCTCCTTGTGGACTTCTAGGCATGTTACATATTATAGAGAATGATAAGCCTAGATACATGATACGTGTGTTAGATTGGTACTTGGTAGTTGATTCTAGTTTTGGTTCAAGTCCGGTGATTTATGATATTGAGTTTCGATTCAATTCTGGCATTTGATGATACTGAGTTTTGGTTCAAGTATGGAAATTAATGATATTGAGTTCTGGTTCAAGTCTATCAATTGATGATATTTTTTTCGATTCAAGTCTAGTAAATGATGAGGATATGAGTTTTGGTTCAATTCTTCCATTGAGAGGTTACTTATGATATGCTTACGATATGGAAGAACTCACTTTTATAATTCAAGATATGGTTACGTGGCATGATTTTTAGTTATTTCTTCTCTTGATTAAACCTTTTGGGCTTATGGATGCCCACGTTGGGTTATTTACTTTTCCGCACTAACTGGCTTATAGGGCAGTTTTGTAGTAATAGTTATGTTTTCTTTCATATCATTGTTATTTTAGTTATTTATTTATAGTATTTGGAGTGTTATTCTAGGTTTTCCCTCATACCTTGACTTACATTAATTACATTGCATATTTATTATAATTATATTATGATTTAGATCAATTGACCGATGATGCCTACTGAGTACTTGTGGCTTTAGTACTCATACTACACCTCTATACCTTTATGGTGCAGATCCGACTACTAATATCCACTATTGACACTATGATCATGATGATTAGAGTTCGGAGATAAGGTGAGCTCTTGAAGCTGAAGTTTTCTTTTTCTCATTCTTCTACTGTTCTTTAGTCTTTCATTATTTAAGACTGGTGTATATTTGACTATGATAGTACTCATACTCTTTTAGGTTAGTGACTCTTTTACCGGCACTACTAGTTCATGGGATGTTATTATAATATTATTTATCTTTCGTACCATTCTTACTTCTTGACATATTCTTATAAGTCTTTTCTAGCATAATTCAGGCCTTTATGCTATTTTCCACCAAATTAACTCGTTGCTTCTACCTTCAAGATATGATTTGGCTTACTTACTGGTGTTATAAAGTAGGTGCCATCAGGACTCATAAACTGGGTCATGACATTTAAAGACTTGCTCACTTCAGCTCTTATTTCAACTCTTTCAATTAAGGATATGGATTTACAATATAGTGTGATAATTTAGGTGTCGGTTTGTTATGTGTTATGATACAAAAGGGTCTAGTTATATCATATGCTTCTACACAAATGAAGGTGCACAAGCGCAACTACCCCAATCATGACTTGGATTTGGCAGTTGTAGTTTTTTCGCTTAAGATTTAGAGGCATTACCTATATGGTGTTAACTATGACATATTCAATGATCATCGTAGTTTTCGTATATTATGACTTAAAAGGACCTCAATTCTAAAAAAACACTGGTGGATTGAGTTGTTGAAGGATTATGATATCTCTATTCTGTACCATCTGGGAAAGGCAAATGTAGTCATCGACCCCTTGATCTAAAAGGCAGTGAGTATGTGGTGTTTGGCCTTTCTTTCAATTTTACAGCAATAGTTGGCCTTGGAAATTTAGTCCTTAACCTCAGGTTGATTTGGATTGATATTTTAGACCTTGGAGGATTTTTGCTAGTGTTAAGACCAGGTCTACTTTGTTGGAGAAAATTCGAGGTTGGAAGTTTTAGGATTATAGGTTGTGTGGCATTCAAAATCAAGTATGGAAGTGTAAGTCCAGGAGGGATACCTTACTCTCTAGTGGTATATTAATATTCAATGTCTATATTTATGTTTTGAGGGTAGGAGGTTTGATTTAGTTGATACTTCATGAGGCTCATAGATCAAGGTATTTCATTCACCCTGGGACAGCTAAGATGTATAGAGATTTGAGGCATCATTATTGGTGGTAGTATGAAGAGAGAGATCTAATAGATTTTGTGGCTTAGTGTCTGTGTTGTCGGTAGTTTAATTTTAAGCATTTGAAAGCTAGTAGTTTTCTTTAGAAGCTATCTATTCCTAAGTGGGAATAAGAGCGGATTACTATGGACTATGTGGGTTATTTTCCTCGTACTTCTCATGGTGTTGATAGTATTTATGTCATCATATTTAACCAAGACTACTCATTTCCTACCTCTTCAGTCTTCCTATAGTGCCGAGTGGTTGGCTTGGATCTATATTTTAGATGCAGTTCATCTTCATGGGGTGCTTGTATCCATTATTTTTAATAGAGGTTCCCAATGTACCTTTAGCTTATATAGGGTATTTTAGGAGGTGTTAAGTACCTGGGTCAACCTTAGCATGTCTTTTTATCCTCGTACTGATGGATAGTTGGAGCAAACTATTTAGATTTTGGATGATATGCTCCAAGCATGTGTTAAGGACATTAAGGGTCAGTGGCAGCAGTCATTAGCCTTAGCAAAGTTTTCCCATAACAACAACTACTATTCGAGTATTTAGATTGCACCATTAGCCGAATTATTGGTAGACGTTGTCAATATCTTGTTGGTTGGTTTGAGACTTTAGAGAGTAAACCCCAAGGTACCTATTTTCTTTGGGAGTTATTGGACAGAGTTTAAGTTATTCAAAATCCACTTTGGGCAACTTAGAGTAGGCTAGCAGAGTTATGCTAATCATAGGCTTTACGCCTTGAGATTTGGAGTTGGTGATCGGATTTTTCTTCGTGTACCACTTTTGAAGGGTATGATGAGGTTCCTAGAGAGGGGAAAGCTTAGTCCTAGGTATATCGAGCCATTTGAAAATTTTTGGGCAGTTGGGGAGGTAGCTTATGATTTAGCCTTGCTTCCATCCTTTTCATCTATAATTATA